>JAHZMV010001448.1:0-14376 GCA_027743765.1 Coecobrya sp. COE2 | reverse complement strand
TTCAAGAGTGAGGTTCATGAGCGAGGTTCATGAGCGAGGTTCAAGAGTGAGGTTCAAGAGTGAGGTTCAGGAGTGAGGTTCAGGAGTGAGGTTCAGGAGTGAGGTTCAGGATTGAGGTTCAGCATTGAGACTCCATTTGGCTAATGTCAACGAGGCTTGTGAACCTTACTTACATACTTAAAAAGTATTTAATTTAAATCCTTTATTTTTTAGTTTACTCATATTTTCATTCGGATTTTAAGTGGTAATCTAATAATTAAAATTTAACAAATTAAATTAGGAACAATTATTGTCATTCTATAAAAGTTCAAGTTATTTGTTTGTTTGGGAATATGTATATAATTTTGTTTTATATCTGAATTGCTAAAAGGAATAATTTGTGCAAATAATGTACAATTAACATTGTAGCACTTTACGACAAAGGTTTATTGCATTTTACCAGATATTACCATTGAACCTCACTGAACCTCACTGAACCTCATTGAACCTCACTGAATCTGAACCTGAAAGTGCAACACAGCCGTGTACGGTCTAGTTCTTGCATACTGGGAGCGACAGATTTTATGAAGTTTTCAAACCTTCATCTCTGTTTTGTTCTATGTACGGCGCCTTTTAATTTGATCCCTATAAACACTCTTGCAACGTGGAAAGGTAAATTGTAGCATGAAACTGAAACCGTGGTACTGATGGTGCTTGTACGTTCAAAATATCCGGATGGCTAATATAATTCGAGTGATTTAATTTACTCCTATTCACTTGACTCGCTCGACACGTTTATTATGGCTTGTGGCAGATATGAATAGCTAGATAATATGCCTAAAAGTATATATATTATATTAGTGGATATACATGGCAGAATAATATTCATGCATCAAGTTACGTTTTACCAATATCCACATATTTTCTTGATTGCAATGTATTCATGTGAAAACACATGCAAAGAAGGATACTGCTACTGCTGCTGTTCCTGGCGCTTTAATAGGGAAAGGAAAAGCTATAGTCGCATGCTGATACTGCGAATCAGGGAAAATACTGACGAGATGGGTTGAAGCTTAGAAAACTATTTATAAACTCGTTTTGAAAAAATCTTTAAAATGAACTTCTCTCTGCTACTAGTAAGTCATGCTCTTACGGACTGCTCTGATGGTGGTGAATCTTACTGTATTAGCTAACAACATAATATTATGATGCTTCTTCCATTATATATCCGAATGTTTGTACATAACTATATGGAGTCTAATGTGATTGCTTAAGCATTAAATCCAGAACAGGGGAAAATACTGTTGAATGTCATGCAGAGAATAGAAGTGAACAGCAGGCATGTGTGAAAATATTCTATCTTACAGCACTGTGGCAGATTGCTGAATCTTTATTTTTCAATCCAAACACCATATCAATAGGTTATGTGTAGTGCCACAGATTCTTTCTCTGGTTTTCTAATATACAAGATAAATGGATGATTAATGAGCAAAAATATATATTCTTGACTTGCATTTTAATTTTTTTGTAAAGATTTATTGGAAATATAGAAGCTTGTAAAATGTATATACTATCGCACATATTTGCATATGAGTAGGATGAGTTTGGTTCGGAAGCGCAAATTGAAAAAAAAGAAGATTCATTAAGGAACGGTGTTTGCACAAGAAGTGCTCTGCTTGACGGTTCATTATATTTGGCCAAACTGTTTGGAAGATTTTCGATTTTTCATTCATGAAATCTGGCATGTGTGCACTTTTGTTTCCTCCGTTCAGAATATGTTTTCTTGCTTGCATCATCTTTCCGAACTGCTTACGCATGTAATTTCGGCAAGTTCCTTGTATCCCATACAAATCTCATGCAAAGAACAGCAGATAGAAGAGAATATCTTCTATAAAGGTAAATAAAGATACATATATTATACATAGTTTCAACTCATATGAAATGCGCTTGGACTTATCTTGTCTAAATGTTGCTAGAATTTACACTTCTGTGGGTTGACAAATGTCAATATTAACTTGGCATGTTATTTGCTTTAAAGAAACAATAAATGCAACGGTAGGAGCAGCAACCGTGTTTGAGAGGGTGACTAAGCGTTTTACAAAGTTTAAAAAAATATATCCTTATATAACCCTACTAAATTCGATATTTGTGTAGGATTTTCATGCTCATCTCATGTGATTCATGACAACTACCTACATACAGCTTTGTCATCCGGGCATAACCCAAGTCTGCTTTCCCTCTTCCCACTATTCCCGAATTTAAGAGTAAACACTAATGTATGTGAATTCACAAATACGGAAAGGCGAGAATGAGAGAAAACGTACTCGAAAGTTTCTAGTTTTGACTTGCATACTCTTAACTAATATTGCAACTTACATTCAAGATTGAATTTTCGAAAACGCCAACGGACCAGTACATTTCTTTTTTGCTTACTCATCAAACTTTTCCTAACACATGGAGTGTATGTACGTTCTTCGTATAGGTATATTATATAGAGAGCGAAAGCAAACAGGAACATTGGATTAAGTCAAGAAGGATACAAATGTTCAAGTATTTATTTCCTGAATGTTCTTTTTCGATTACGAGTCAACCAAAAGTAGCAGTTGTCGGAGTTTCCGTTACGGAAATACAAAAGATGGGATTGGATTCATGTTAGAAAAAGTAATCAAACTCATGTAATATGGTTTGGATGTGCATGATCTTGATCTACTCTACTGCACCCTCCTGTGAAAATTGTTTTTCTAGCATTGACTTTAAGATTGACAATGGGAGTAAAGAAACAAGTCAAGCGTAGCAGTAGATGGGATAGAACTAAAATGTGGACCAGTACACGACACATCTCCAATGACAGTGTACATGGACAAAACTATTTTAAATTTAGCCATAATATTTTTGAATGACATCCTGTCATTCGATTCACAGTTGTTCAGGTTATTTAAACCATGATACTGTGCAATACTTGAAGTATCAATTGCTTCGGTTGGATAGCAAAACGGCGTTAGTGTATGAATATGTATGTCTGCCTGTCCATTTGTGTTAAGCTCTGAAAGCACTTACGTATCCCCTGGTGTTTCAACAGCTCAAAGTTTGCACAGGAGCTCCTGTACCTTGGGCAGTATAACTGTTCAATCTGTCAAAACTTTGACAACCGTAAAATATTAAAACGCTTGAAACATTTAACTGTGTGCAAATGAGCTCTAAACGTTCTTAAGGTCATTACGCGGATACTTACATAAACTGTTAGAAACGGTTGATGAACATGAAAGCATAAATATAAACAAGCTCGTAAAATATAAAAATAAGGATTTCATTTTCCAAAGCATAAAATACGGCAGGTTGGGAAAAATATAAGTTATATATTCTATACTCCCAATCAGCATTTCATAACTTTTCCAAGATCAGCTAAAATATTGAGCTGGTCTCTAGACACAAGAATTATATAATTTCGCAATACGTCTCAAGTCTCAACCTACAGACAAAAAATACTTGCTCAACTTTTATTCGATTTCTGTTGGGAAATGATGAACGAATGGGTGTGTACTTTATCTGAAATGGTGAAAGCTTGGTTACACATGCAGTCTGCTGTACGCATAAATGAACAGGGTTGTGATGCAAGTTAGGATTCGATTCGAGGAGTGTGTTTGATGATGAAACTTGTAAAAGTCGTGTGTGGTATTGGTATAGCTGAATCTTTTACCATTTGGTTCGTTTACCTCAACATTTCGAATTGAATAAGCGAGATTGCGTGTACCTAGTCGTCTATCGTATTATTTTTTGTATGCCTTCTTTAAAACGAACTATTATGTCGAATATATACGTATATATTGATTTTAGCCAATTTGTACAAAGCTGAACGTCAATAATTCCTCAAAATTATTTTTGTACAGCCAATATTGTGTTTTATGTGATCTTTACTTTCAGATCTTTTCTTGAGGTAAAAACTGGACGGCTTACGCTGTAGTGTAGAAAGAGAATAATAATAGTAATATATCCGGCTTTGATAAAATATGTCCATTTGAAGTCTGCGTTATTGCCCTTTTAAAATACACATGCCTACTACTATAATCCGAAAGTAATCTTACGGATGTATTACATGCAACAAAGAAGAAAGTCTTTTATTCCAAGCTTTCACTTAAATTAAAATTCGTAACTTTTCAGAGCACCAGACTATTTTATTTTATAACTTAAAACGTCATAAAAGATTGCAACAAGTGATCATTACATTTTCTGTTATGAAGAGAAACCGAGAAGAGTAAAAGGCTAGAAAAATGAACAAGTCCGTCTTTTTCTACTTATTTTGAAAATGTGACACAAAGCATAATCCGTATTTTAGTCATTTCTTTGCTTCTGGCTTTTATGGGCTATTTTTGTAGTGACTCCACATTTCCTTTTTATTACTAGTGCAGAGCTTTATTATACGTTATATATAAGACACCCTACTCGCTCATGCGTCTCATTGAAACTAGGATTATATCGTGTACATATTTATATAGTTGAAGATGAACTATACATTGAAAACATTGCTGCTACTACTCTTTATTGTGAGCTATTCCTCTCCGCTTTATTGTTTAACTTTGCATTTTATTATGAACAATATACCATCCCAAGTGAAATAAAAGTTACAATTTCATTTCCAGTGTCTTTTACCTGTATCCTGTTTTCCGGATGTCTTTCACTTTCAAAGATTTTCTTTTCACTTTTACCAATTTTTAACCATGATTTATTATGGTACATATCTATTATGATTTACGCATACTAAACTATATTTTGATTACATTTTTCGAAGGTGCAAAAAATCGAATTTCTTTCGTGTCCCTTCATTACCATCATAATGGTCTTTCAAAACATTTCAGCATTTCAATGACACTGCTCTGATCCTCTGAAGTTTTTTTTTAGTTTTTCTAATCGAATATTTCCGAAAAATACTATGTAAATTACATGGCATCCTTTACAGTGAAATTTAACCAGAGCATTACTATGTATTGTACTGCTTCCTTTCTGGTAACTTCACTTGCAAGACGAATTGAGATAAATGTGTGATAATCCTGGAATTGAAGAACATTTCAAAGAGTACATACATTATTATATGAATGAACGCGAAAAACTTTAATTTACTTGCCCATAGTAAAACCTTGCAGAGCTTGGCACTTGGTATGTACCTAATACACTCAAAACGATATTCCAACTTGACATTCAGCTGCTCTGTGGCTGCGGTAGAGGTTTGTCATTCTACTATACACACAACTTTGTACCTTATTCATTATTATTGCGCCTGTACTTACCTACGCTACGATTTTCACTTCTAGTACTACTATTCAAATTACCACTTCTGCCTTTATGCTTTTTCATATTATATTCAGTTTCATATATGAGTATATACAATACGAGAGGAAAAAGATTTTCTCGGGTATGAAACCTGCCTGTCGCGTAGTCGGGTTTTTGTGCATCACCTAACCGTGCAACGTTCATCGTGCGCGAGGCGATGATGATAAGCATACAAAAGGTTCTATTGTCGGGTTTCAATGAAAAAGTACCGGGATAAAAGTGAGCAGCAGTTGAATGCATAATCTTATACACCAGACTACTACCACCAAGCCGTCACTTTATATATCGTCATCTTGTGAAAAGAGAAGTCTTGTGATTTTTTTGTTTGCGTGAGATGAGATTGTGATGTATGATAGGAGTGTAGTGGCGGTGGTGGTGCTCGTGAAAAAGATGATAATGCCAGAAAAAGGATTCACAAAAATGCGAAGTGCTTGCATGATGCATATTTAGGCATTTTACTATCTCCCAGTTTACAGTTTTATTGGGTACAAACATCTTAAGTCATGTCAGTCACAGCAGCAGTCGTATTAATCCTGTGCATGTGTGATGATACACACATATATACAACGTAATTCTATACTTATTCTTTTGCGATACCATGTGTCCCAACAAAACGGAATCCACTTGGTATATTTTGGCCACTTTATTCGTTCCCCCAATTCAAATCAAAGATTCAACCTGGGAAATGAGTCCGTCGTGAAAAAAAGAATAGATTCGTATGTACACACATGCCTACATGCATACTTAATACACATGGGTACACGGGCTGTACAGCAAAACAGTCGCAGTTTTGTGTTTTTCTCGCATTTCGCACAGAGAAATCACTGATGGAGGTAGAAGCAGTAGTGAAATAACTATATGGAATTGAATATTTAAAGGACACTTGCGAAAGCAAATTTTGCATAATGTTTATTTGTCTTTTGTTTTGATATTTGTGACGGTCGTCTTTTTCTCGGGGGAGCTTTCTTATAGTTCATGTTCTAAAGAAAAAAAGTGGTTTCACTGCAAAAATATAGGCTGAAAAGATTTATCTTTACTTCGCATTTTCAGAGCTCCTCTCGTTCGCCTTAGAAATTGTTAGAAGGTCACTGGCTAATTCTTGATGTTTCATTGTGGAATTAAATTCTAGTGAAATCGACATACCTTTATTTTTGTGCAGTGACAGGAAATGCGTTTGTAGCTTTATAAAGTTGTATAAAGTTGATCTGATGTATAGCGTGGAATTTTGTCGTTCAGTTTAGTACGAATGGCATGCTTGTTTTGACAACTACAAATTCTAATCTACTCTTAATCAACGTAATCTGTAGCAGAGTTAAAATACTTCTTATGAATTATTTAGCATGCACTCATAATGTATAACTAGAATGCAAATCGGCATTGAGATTATCTTGACTTGGATTTATTTTTGTTTGCAGTGTAAAGCGCAATTCATATTTTTTCCACAATTTTGGTGAAAGTACCCGAGTAACAAAGATGGACAACTGAGATAAAATTGGCTATTCGTGACACAAAACGCGCTAATCTTTTGCATAAAACTTTTACCTGGTACATTAAAATTATATTTGAAGGAACAAATTACACAAATAATATTGATTTTGGAGTGTTTTGTAAATATTTAGCTTAACCAGAGTGTATTTGCCACACTTATGTATAAGTTTTCGAATCACAAAAACTCAGATTGTGTAAAACACCCCATCTAACACTGTCTACAGACCTATTCAGTGGAACTGGGAATCCAAAAAGAGCATGCAGATGCCATGTAGAGCAATGATCATTTACATGAACGATTTTAACAAGCAGTTTGTTCGTTTAATTTTGTCAAAAGAAAAGTAGAGGTAGTGTTGCCCAAACGTCCGTTTGTTTTACGATAAAAAGTGCATACACACATACCTATTGTCATTGGGTATTGTATTGATATTAACTTGGAAAACGCAAACAAAACAAGTGCATAATAATTTTGCATAGTTATTCTGTATGTTATTATCACACAGGAACACGCTACTAGTAGTCATTTCCTTTGATCATTTTCGTTTTGTTGCGAAAATACAAATTCATATACTGCCAGTGAACAGCTTCCTGTCTAATTTGAATGAATGAAAGCTCCTCTTGAGCGTTATTATTACCTATCCGTTCTGCCATACAAAATTAACTTTCTCTGCGTTTACACGATTTTCGGGAAAGCACAACGCAACAGTCACTACATAGTATTTTATTATGCCAGCAAGATATATCATTAGACCTTGGTGCTTGGAACGAAAAAAGACTTAATAAAATGGATAGTAGAAATAAAAATTTCACCAGTTTCACAAAAGAGTACAGACAGGATTTCCGGGAAGCGGATGTCACAATAAAGACTTGGTGGAATTTTTATCGTTTTATGATATTCCATTTGCATATACAAGCGTTTGTTGTTGGTGCGGTGCGGTTGGTTGCACTACATTCTGTTCTCAGTACTATAAAAAAAGTTTACCTGGGAAGCCGAAAGGTACACAAGTAGTAGTTCTTCTTTACCGCATTTAAATGTCAGATGCACACACGCAAAGATTTCCTTTCAGTCAGCCAAGGATATCTGCCAGTTCCTGCAAAAGGCTCACCTTCACTTCGAAATCAATCTATAAGGCATTCCTTTTCCTATTAAATCAGCACATATTATAGAAATACCTCAGCCCCTACAAATCTATATGGATAATATCTGTGCAAAAATATATGAATATAGTTGACATCTGAATCCAAGAATTTGAATTTTCAATGAATTTTTATTACTTATACACATAGCTTAAGCCCACACTTTTCCTCGCATGCTTTTGAAGGAATACACAAAATAATCTTATCTTTCACTGAGGCGATTCTCTCGTTTTCTCCACCAAATAAATCCTGGTAAATCACATCAATTTGATTTTCTCCATGTCGTCGATCCAAAATATGCCGATAATGCAGAGACATACATGATCTCAGAGGAAGAACCTGGAGGGCTTTTCATGACCACTACAAACGCAGCAGAGGCATAGCATTGTAGTCAGATGCCTGCGTCCTTTTCTGACTGATTCGTTTTATATTAAATGAAGAGCTGGAGAAAGCAGCATTCTCCAGTTCTATCAAGTGTACACAGACATGAACGTTTCTGGAATATAAATTATTTAAGATATATACCAATGTATGTACCAGGAAGAGGCAAATGGGTTTAGTAAATGGGTAAAGTAATACTTATGTATTTTAGTCCACATTTGCCTAAAACTACTCGTTATTTATTGCAGTACATACTCTAATATGAATATGAGGTATAGTATACCTATACCTAGTCATGTTTCTTCGAAAGCGAATTGTGGTAGTAATGTAGATTCTGATATGTTCGTGTAGAAATGTATATAAATTTAATTTCAGCGTGTCCCGACAGTGCACTTTACTCTCAATCAAAATTTAATTTCCAAGTGGTGTATTTTTATTTCCCTTCTTCACCACTACCTAAAAACCATTATTTAGGTTAGTGTAACATGTATACATAATTGATAATAACCGAAATTATCCGCAGCCTTTTCGCTCAAATCTTATTTTAATACAAGCTTACAACTACTGCCGTTGTAATATAAAATCGAAAAAATTCCCAGTTGTAGTTCGAATTTCATCGCGACCCATCACATGCACTGCAAGCACAGTGAAAAGGACGTGAGTGTGCATATAAACTATGTTGTGAATAGGTTAGAAACAATTGTCAGTTGGAATAACAGCACTCATGGGATATGCGTGCACTCGTACCTTTCTCTCCACTTTCTCCATACAACAATTACCGTTGCGTCAATAAAATTCCCTTTAACGGTGGACTTGCATAAGATTGTATGTGGGTTTGTATTGCATATGCCCCTTTCACACAAAGACAATGAAAGAGCATGACAACTTGGAGTGGAATCATTATTTCTGTTTCTTACCAGAAAGCTAGTATCTATGCTTCATACCCACCTCACTGGTGGACTCATAATATCTCTAGAATGCCATATAAGGAATGCCAAGTATCATCCGGCACGACACTTGTTGTAAAGGAATGTGTTAGTGGCTCCGGGCTCAATAGCTGCCTGCTTTCATTTGTGCCGGCTCAAGTCCAAAGTGATTCTTGCACATGTTGTAATGTATTGAACAGAAACTCTAATCTAATCAAATCCATAAATATATATGTATCAACTATAATATATTATCTCTACATACATTATTATCTAGCTTCTCTGGCTTTCACTGGCGAATGGAAACTCAAGAGTGCATACGTGCCGTTACGAACTAACAGATCTCTTGAAAACGTAGGGCGTATACATCTCCAAAATCACTTTCATTTCTGTATTATCCTATGTAAAATTTCATATACTTATAGTCCATTATTATATAAGATTTAGAACTGATTACGAAGTCCATAGCATCATCATCTTATTTATCACCTAGCCTCGTTTTAGCTCATATTAATATTTTAGAAAGCGCTGAAAATTTTCACATTTATTATGCATAGTTTCAATAACAATACCTACTACAATACACGTTCAGGTACCGTTAAGTCTATAGAAGAGCACGAAACGAAGAAGAAGGCCAAATAGTTTATTCCTCGGAGAAAGTAAAGCGGGAACGCAAACTATTTCTTTACTGAAAATTGTTAATGCTAATGAAGACAGACGGATAAGTACACGAAAAGTAAAACTAGGTCGACGGATTTTTCCCTACTTAAATAATGTATGCTAACTTGGAGTGGGAGGGAACGACAACACTATCAGCACAAGAATCATTCAAAAGTGTGCTTGTGGTGACACTATGTTTGCTGTCCTGTATATCACTATGAGTTTATGTATGTATGTATATACGTAGGTATATACTTTGAAGTTATTTTTATAAAACAATGTATTGCATACTGCATCTGACGAATGCATGCACAGACAAAAACATTAGTGGAAAGAATATCTTGGATCTGTGATGTGGTGAGTAGAATTATAACTTTCACAGCAGCTTAATTTAGCATTACAACAAATGGAAAGAATATTTAGTTGGAGGAAAAGAAAGGATTGAGGAGACTAACCTTCTTTTCTTGTGTCGTAGTTTCCTGATAGTTGTAGTTGTAGGCATTAGTGTGCGTGACACAAACTTGTCATGAATATGTCATGGACTGTAGCCGTAGTCGTTTACAGTTAAGACTAAAATAAACTTGTTCTCTTTCCAGAACAATGTTGTAGCGTAAAAGCATAGGATCATTTATTTCTTACCATCCAGAACTTACTGAAAGTGCTTGAAGAAGCCTAGAATGAGGTTAAAATGTTCTCTACGGCCAACTTTGTCTGAAGCACAAAGAAGTGGAACGATGAATGACTGCAGTTTACTTTTTATAGATTTTACTACATTTCCCTTTTTGCAGTAATTACAATAAATAGCCGTTTTATAGAAAATTAACAGAAAAAGTTGTTAACGATGAATGACTGTAGGAAGTATCTTTGCGGTTTTTCTTGTTCCTCTGGGTTATATGTGGTAATGCAGGCAGGGCATGTCACAGGAAGAGAGGAAGAGTAAATGACAATGCCACAACGAGAAACCGTACTGTATTATGTGTGGATGGACTCTTGGGCAAATACAAACGTCTTCATTTGTTTTGTATCTGCGGCTAAATCTGGGCTTCTCAAAGTAGACATTTTCCAGCTATATAATATTATTATCCTTTTTCACGTAGATTTTCAACTACGACACTTTCGTTTCCCTTTACATACAAAAAGTAAACTTGTTATTATTTTTAATGATTTACCCAGACAAAAGAAACATAATAAGCTTACAAAGATGTTGTTTCATCATTTGAAATAATGCTTGCTGCTGTCAAGTACAATGGAAA
Organism: Coecobrya sp. COE2; assembly: GCA_027743765.1. NCBI lineage: Eukaryota > Metazoa > Arthropoda > Collembola > Entomobryomorpha > Entomobryidae > Coecobrya > Coecobrya sp. COE2. Next base: position 3,227 of record JAHZMV010001448.1, on the reverse strand, counting down.
AGCTCGTGGTGGTGTAACCAAACTGGAATCATAATGAATGGCTTAAAGCTCATTTTAATACGCTGTTGTAGCTTTTGATTTTTGCCTTTGATCTTTAGATTAAAGCTTTCGGTAAACGTTTTTGCAAATGAAGGTCTCGCGAAGTAAATTAACCGTAGATACACGTTCATTTTATTGAAAACTTGATGTTTCATAAGTTGGCTATAAAGTAAATACATATACTCACGAATGCGAAGGTTGTGATGCGATTATTCTTGAATTCAAGTGGAACTAAACGGGGTATATAGCGAAGTATTTGTTTAGGGGGAGTCATTACAATGCCAACACCATATATTGTGCTCGAGGATAGTTCATTAGCAATTTGAGAAATCCAGACGAAAGAGAAGAGAAAGTTAATCCGTGCTTGCACTGTATAATTCAAGCGGATATATTTACGCATCAGTAATGCTGGATGGAAGTTGTAAGAGGCAATTTCATTTCCCGAAGAGATCTAATGAATAAATAAACTAATGTTGACAAAAACGCAAGAATGTAGTATTAGTAGGTCAATTCATTTGTTGATATATTGTGTTGAGAAAGAGAATATGGGAAAGCGGAAATCCCCAAACAAATGAATAATTTATTCCTACTAAAAGTATGAACGTATGTTTGAATTTTCCATACATGTAAAGCTGGGGAAAATGGTCTACTAATTTCATTTTCGGTATTAGATCGTTTTCGCTGATGCGTCAATCATTACGCTTAAATAAACCGCTTCGTTAGACAACTATTCAGTTATGGTTTAACCATTCATTTTGACTTTATACGGCACATAGTTTTCAACCATATGTCGCTAAATTAAAAGTACATGTTGATGATTTTGTAATGAATGATGAAACCGTGACCTCCTACGGTTAACCATATTATTACCACCAGTTTGTATCCTGTGAATTATATAGCAGACTATTTACAAATCTCTTTTGCTTGGTTGTTGACTGCCTAATCCCCTTTATATAAAGTAAAGAATTTCATTCAGTCAAACCTTTTAACGCTCATTGAAGAAAGGGACTCCTGTGAATTATATAGCAGACTATTTACAAATCTCTTTTGCTTGGTTGTTGACTGCCTAATCCCCTTTATATAAAGTAAAGAATTTCATTCAGTCAAACCTTTTAACGCTCATTGAAAAAAGGAACTGATTGCCTAAATACTAATTTAATACGACCTTCATTCAATGAAATAAATAAAAAAGGGGTGTTGGTATAAATGGATAGCAGGAATAAGTAAAGGTTAGAAACATGAATTTATATGAAAATTATATTTCAATCAAGGCAATTGGAGAAAGGTATGTACGTATGAGACATGTTCTAACACGATAAAAATAAAACCACAGGCAAAGTAGTACAAAATGAAAAGCTGTGTTCAAGATTCAAGTGTCGAGCATAAAAAATATTTACAAAAGTATGTGAAACGTTTGAAAATCAACTACATTTCAGTATTTCTGGAAAAGTGAAAGCCCTTGAAAGAATTCAACGAAATTGTTTTGTGTCAGTGGAGTGGAGTTGAGAAATTCCCAAAGGGAACACTCAAGGAGCTTCGTTGGAGAGTGCCTTTCGTAGAGTTTGGAAATCCATAAGGCAAGTCGTAGAGAAAAACAACGTGGCCCTATCATAATCACATTTAGTTTGAGCAAGACTGTATACCTAGCATCTATTTCAAACTCCTTTACTTTTTCGGTCCTCTGAATCACTGAAGCATCAAGAAGGGGATAAAAGGCAAAGGAAAAATAAGTTTGGGTGGAAAATGAGGTAGTAAGTAGACACTACTACTCGAAACGGGCTATATAGAACACGGCGTAAAATGGAACTCAAGACCATTTACCGTATTCTCTCTAAATATAACCGGAATTTTAATCAGAGAACTAGATCCAGTTTAAAAGATATAATCTACATAAATAAAGAGAATAATATGTAATCACAAACGAAAAACCAAATGTTTCTGGTTTTTATCCTCATTTAAAAAAATCAATAACCTAGTCCCAGTTTAACCCAGTCAAGTCAGTTAACTGAAACCCATTCTTTTACATATATTATATCCTTGTACTCCTTAAATTCGACACTCAACAAATACCCATCCATATTCTTTATATACTAATCTCAATGTTTAAATATTTCATGTATAGCTTGCTGTTGTTAGTAGTTGTTCTCTGCTTCTTCTCAAATTGAACAGTTTGTGTTTAGACGTGCTGTTATAATTAGAAAGGAAGCGGTATACCTATACACACTGCTTAATAAAGTATACATGACCAACCACATTACCTATTCGGGAAGACAGGTTTACACGATTAGACCTGGTTTCGTTCCTGTCTTTACTAAGGCCATTATTCTCCCATTTTCACTGGACAGTTCATTGTCCAATTCAATTGGGGAAAGAGAAGTAGTGAGTGAATAAAGAAGGACGCCCATGTGCTCGCTAGCTGATGTAGAGCGTAACACGAAAAGTGCCAGCATGTGAGTATGAGTTTAGCCAAAACCCATAAGTAGGAAAACCTATTATGCGAATCCACTCAGATCCTGTTATTAGGTGAAAGTAAAAAACCTAAGATATGTAGACATATATGAACCCAACATCAAAGAAAAGACAGGTATAGCAATGTACATACTTAGCTTTTGTTCTTTCCGAACAGAAATATAAATGTCCACTGGTTCATATTCATTTCTACCCTTATACCTGTATATACATTAGTGTTTTCATGGATGCTTTTAAAAACATTTATTCTTTGTCTGTTTGTCATGAAAAAGAGATGAAATTCTTCCATTCTTATTTATGAGTTTTCATCGTCAGAAATTTTTAACCTCCAGCATGAACAACTACTAATATTTACAAGCAAGTAACAGTGCATACACACAAGTGGAACAGATTTAAAGAACAAACTAGAAAGAAACTTGTTGTCCTTTGCTTGGAGATCCCATTTCGTTGTCAGTGGTCTTGGAAAACAACAAATTATACCTCGGTCAGTTGTATGTACGTGTTCTTCCGCTTCCCTTGTTTCTCTTTCCACGTTTCGATGGACTGTTGCTCTTAAATTCTGCTATTGCAACAGTCCGTCATCTGCTACTATGTATCCTGCCACTATTTCTAAACGAAGCGTAGAAAATTAGAGATACATACTGACAAACTGTGTGAGTATATACATAGACACACAGTTTACTATTGCAGTGCTGGGGTTTATTACACGAAACCAAAAA
>JAHZMV010001447.1:0-24112 GCA_027743765.1 Coecobrya sp. COE2 | reverse complement strand
GTCACTAATCAATCAATTAAACTGACAACTGTTCATAATAACCAAAGTCACTAATCAATCAATTAAACTGACAACTGTTCATAATAACCAAAGTCACTAATCAATCAATTAAACTGATCATGATGAATCATCACTTTCCTCTCATTTCCTCCCCTCATCCACTTTTCCTTGTAGTTTCCCGATTTACACCACTAAATAGTCTTCTAACACCTTTAACTAGACGTTATTCTGTAACTCCACTATTCACTGCAGTAATCTGTTCAAAAATACTTAAAAAAGACTAATAATTAAATTAACTACACAGCTAATTAACAGTGCTCAGTTGGGTTTGCTGTGACGTACGTGTAAATAAACAGAGAACATCTGTGTGACGTGTGGCTGTTGTTTACACAGAATTCATGCAACAAACGCAAAACGCAACTCCCACTTTTCCCTGCACTAGTCTCAATCTGCCTGACTCTGCTGACTCTGTAATTTCATTTCCACTTTGCACACTAACTGTAGTTGAGAAACACTACATCTAAACTGAAAAAAAATTGTTTAATTGCTGCCGTGATAAAGTCTAAGATCTTTGCAAACCGACCGCCGTTATTTTGCAGTCATTAGTTTGTAACCTCTGTGCATGAATGAAAGATTTGAATAGTCTCAATGTACCCCACATTCGTAATTCAAGTTTATGGTATTAATGCCACTGCGGCACCAATTCAGTAATTTCTCTGGCGTTGTGTTTTAAGGTAAGCTCGGTTCGGGATATCGGGATTATGCATTGTGACGATGTAGTTCTGATTGGGTGGTGAAAATAATATATATGCAGGCCAAGGTATATAGAGTAATATTCAGGCATTCATTTTGTTGGTTATTTCATGTCTGCCTACAAAAGTGACGAATGGGACTAAGTGGTAGAAAGCAAACGTACCCTTTTTGGAAATTGCATAGGTATATTATATACCTATACACGGACAGGTGGAAAGTTGACAATGAGCTGATAATGGAGCGTATTTTGTATTTCATCCATTTAGATTTGAAGAAAGTCATGATTCTGGTGTAGGAAATGACAAGTACTTTAACCTGATTAGTGTGAGCATGTGTGGCGCATTAATTTTGTGTGGATAATAATATAAATTAATATGGTAGACAATTTAATAATATGCGGAAATCAGGATTTCGTGTTTCATACTAAATTATTCATTCAGCATTAGTAGATTTATAAGTAATTGCTAAACTAATTTCTTGCTGCCATCCTATATCATACCATCAAGTTGTCTGGCTGGACAGTGGTGGTCGATTTATCACTTTCTCTAACACTGATACTAGTTATACTGATACTAGTGTTTGCCCTCCATTTTGCTTGAACATGTTGCATGCTGCAATCACTCCATCCAATCTCATTACTTTTTCTCATCCAAGTCAGAAAATTCAGCAGTATAATGGATAAAATATGTAACAACACTCATAATTAATTAGTAATTTGTCCAGTACCTCTGTGCTAGTCATCTGCAATGAATACTTTCGAATAAATGCTCACTATACATACATTATTTCTTTATTACTTATAAACCACTACCTCCGTCCAGTCCATTAAATTTTATTTTCCATTATATGTATTATTATCCCAGTCGTCTTAACTCCATGTCCGCTTCGGCGTGTTATTATAAAATGCCCAATATCAATATGAAAAATATTCCATATCACACCGACACCATTAATAATTCACACAACTCATACATGATACTCTGCAATCAATAAAACACCACCCGCAACAATTTCTTCGTGTGTGTGTTTGAATAGGTATAAACTATTTAAAGCGTTTCTCTACTTGCAAATGAGATTTATAAATGTCAAATGTAAAAAATTTTAATCAGCTATAGACCGAGAAACGAGCGTGCAATCAAAATGCACGCTACAGACTTTACGATCGTCACTCTCCTCTTCGTATCGACTTCAGTTCCCCTCCATTCTCCGCTATTTACATTACCACTTCCCTCCATATTCACTGAAATACGGAGAACATACTCCTTCTTATCATCTAATTATTCTACATTCTCATCTAAAACTCTTCCTCCATTTATCCACTTGGAAAAGCACATTAACATTTTTCATCCGTCTTGCTTGGTGCATCTGATCAACTATAAAAACTTGGACGTTCTTCCATCCAATAATATTCATATCCCAATTATAATTTCCATATACGACGTGCTTAAACTAATCTATGGAGTGCCACACCTAAAAAATATATTCGATACTGGTCTGCCCCAGTCTCGTGTGTATCCTTTTAATCGAGTCCCCCGCAACAATTCCCAGCACATTCCTTACTGCTCACATTACAATAGTGAATCCCACTGCAACGACTTTCCTTCTTTTGATAAAACTACCTCTACTAGACCGTGGAACTGTGAAGTGCACTTGTACATCTATCCACCTTCTCCGTTGCAAGAACCCGTATTCTATGAATGGGACCGAAAAATGAATATGCCATTCCTTATCATTCCCACCTCTTTCAAGAGATTTTTCTATCACTCCGAAAAAATGTCTTATATTGCCAGTAAGGACAATACTTTGTTTAATTCCCATTCCACCGTTAAGGGATTCATCATCACCCGACCACAGTACGATATTCTCATACCAGAACCTGAACAAGAGGTATCTTATTTCCGCTCATGGACAAATTCACTTACGGTGACAAGGAAAGGAGGATTCAAAGTTGACTTTGTTTATACGCCTTCCAATCGAGAGATGTTGGTGGATTTCGGTGGGGGCGAATATATTTGGCTGTGTCGCTATTGTGCACAATGTGGGGAGCCTATTGGAGCAATGCCACTGGGACATGTTAGGAATATGTCAGACCTTTCACGTTTTATATCTAGGGGCAATTCTGTAAATGCTGGGAAAATTTTGTGGAACATTCAATTGGACCACTCATTTCGTAAAGCTATTGATAGAGTTTCTCATCAATCCCCGCGTGCTTCAATAGAGAATACTAGGGAGTATTTCAAACTTCGTTTCTTGCACAAGCGTTTCCGCAGATATCATGGGAAAACCGACCAACGTCTGCTGGAAAAGATGCGCTTTGATGTAGAAGCTATGCTACTGAAAAGTGCGTTAGTTAACTTAACCTCGTACTCAATTAAAAGTTGGCTTCACTTTTTCAACCTTGGGGGCGATCTCTCCACCAAAAAGAACGTTCATCCCAATTATAATCATCCAGGCTATTGTGATTACAAGGGTCAATTCGGTGTCGAGCCCGGTATTCACTCATTTGCTTCTGGAAAGGAAGACTACTTTCATTTTCACTTTCACCCAAGTCGGCTAAAATTTGTTAGTTGTGGTACTCCCACTCACACCACACTTTTCCAAGCATTCTGTCAACTCATTGCCATATTTGATCTAGCCATTTGGGTAGGGATTTCCGTGAGCGTGTTTTGTGTTGGTTGGTGCGCATACGGATTTTCATTTTGGTATCAATCCAAACACCATCATCAAGGCAGTACTAGTAAACCTGTGGTGTCTTCGAGAAAGTCTTTAAATTCCGTCTTTGCGTCGATACTCTGTTTCCTTAAAATCCTGTTCGAGCAGGGTGACCCCATCAACCTCCGCTTGATATCACATCACAGTCCGATACGCCTTCTGTTTGGTGCATTCCTCATTATAGGAATTGTGCTAAGCAACGCTTTCAAAAATGAAAACATTACTCACGTCACCCTTCCCCGTCAGCCTATTCCCTTTGACGACCTTGACACATTGAACCTCACCGGTTTCAAAATTTATACTCGTGGAACCATCCACACAGTCACAAGTCTCCCCCAAAAGTCCGCAGCCCTGGCATGGCTCTTGAAAGCCCCTACTACTGGTAACCATAGTACCAAGAGTGACCATTCCTCCACAAGTAATGTTTTCCATAGCGAACTCTTTTCTTACGGGAAAGGGGAAACGTCCGTCCGAAATTGGCAATATTGGTTGTTTCCAGTGAGCAGTAAACCTAATCGTATTGTGAGGGTTATGAACTTTACTAATTTGCATCCTGATTGGATAGAAACGCTATTTTATGGAACCGTAACAGAGTACGATGTCCTCAAGGAGTGTAACTACACTGCCTTGTTTCTTCCCGATGTGGAGGCAAATGCATTATATTACCGTTTAAAAAGGGAAGGGAAAAGTGCTTTTCTTGGGGATCATCTTGGACTTACAAAGGACTACGGACTCATGTTTTTTCGCTGGATCAACCCGGCTGCTTTAAGACGATTAAAAAGTTTATACGCTGCTGGCCTGTATAATTGGTGGACAGACTTTCTTGTTAATGTAATGATCAGAATTCGGGGAGGATTTCTTCATGGAAGTGGAACGGAGAACAAAACACAAGCATCAGACATGAATGGCAATATTAGCGTTGTATTCGTTCTTTTAGCATTGGGCATTTCCATTGCAGTGATCGTGTTTTGTGTAGAGATTTTAAGGGGAAATGTTGGAATATTAATTGTGCAAGGGATCCAATGGAGTTTAACTTGTAGTTCTAAATTTATCAAAGAAGGACCTTACTTTGAAAAATACTACATTTTACGCAAACGATGAAAGTTGGTCTATAACTAACCTAACATTAAACATTACTTTCTTAGCAGCAGCAATATGTACTTATATTTTGGTATGAAATTGTGGGAAATGAAAAATTGCTAATAGTATACCTTTACCAATGTACACACTGCCGTTGTTACCTCTGTATATAATCGTTTTCTCTCTTAACTGCTGCTTTTGTGGCGGTGTTGATGAGAATTTTGCCAGGTGGACGCCTTTTCGACAGATTCATCCGCACTACTACTTTATTTACAAACAAAGCCATAATATTAATATAGAGTTATGGCGTGTTCATCAGAGAGCAGCCAAAGAACTACTATGTGTATGGGAGGGGGATTACTGCTGGAGGGGCATTGAAGTGGAGGTGCAAGCAAGCAGCGAGGAATAATGAGAGCGAAGAGAAGATCGGTCAGAAAGGGATTAAGTTGAACGGTAGCTGGAGAACAGCAAAAGTTGAAAGTGAAAACATACGGCCATTCTCTCCTTGTAGCATTTTGCAGCAGCATCTCCCTCTCGTATCATCATATCATAAAGGCAGTTTTTGTAGACTGCGAGAAAGATACAATTTTGGTGTTGCAACCAAGATGAGCTGACTCTGCGAGTTGAGTGGAAGAAGGGAGAAGAAGTGAAAAGACGTAATAACTTTTTGAAGTTGTAATTTTTGGCTTGTGTGAAAAACACTGGCTGTTCACTTCATTTCATTTTACACGTAGTAATCATATAATTTATCCTTATGGAAAAATTTCTCGGTATATCGAGATTGGGAAAATACATAAAGTATATTCTCTGCCCTTTTCCGTTTTCTTCATTAAACAATGGGAGTCGTGGTGGCAGCTTCTGGCATTTTCTTAAACGTAATTCATAGCTCTATGCGTAGTAGTACCTTTATATTAGGTACATATCTACATGTTTGGTTTATTGGGACTTTGTGAAAAACTGAAATAAAACCAAATGTTCTATTATAGAGAAACGGAAAAAAAGAAATGAGGTGATGTCCATGTTCATCTTGTCTTTTACCAACTCGTTAATTCTGACCATTTTGCTTTTTCTTCTTTCCTTACAAAATAGAAAGACAGCTTGCTAGCTTACTCACTTGCACAGTACGTATGGAAGGGAAAGTAGAAATTCTTCCTTTGGTTTATATACAAACTTTGTAAATTTTTGTGAAAAATGTATATGATTATGTTTTGCCACAATTTCTAGCATTTCAAGTTCAAAAGTAATCTGAAACCAATACAATGACAATATTTATCCATGCTTGCCACCTTCGCTACAATATTTGCCTCGTGTCTTGCCGAGTCCTCATTTAATTTCTTTTGTTGGTAGACAAACAGTAGTAAATCTGGTTGCTAGTTTCAAGGAACAAATACATTTGAAATTGTCATTGTAAGAGACTACTTGAAATGAAATGGTTTTTGTAGTGGTTTTTATTATAAAATAAAACCAGCACTAGTGTAAATTTCATTTGCATTCAGAAAGGCGTTGATGTCAATGTATAATGTTTGCATTGTTGCATAATGTGAAGTACATTCAGTGAATGGAGGATGCAAGAAAATGGTAGAAAAATAGGATTTCTATTAATTTTATTATGCATGGTCACACACTGCGTGTTTACATTTTTACGTGTTTCTCACAAGCCCAAAGAGCAGGGGAGAAAAAATGAATATCAGAATGGCAAGCTTTTTTGTCCGATTCATTTTTCTATTATTTATTTTCTTAAGCCGTTACCTTCGCTCTGTAGTCGTTGAGTTTTGAATCTGAATGAAAGAAGCTGTCTTTGAAGTGGAAATTCACTTTAAAAGCAGCAGGACAAGAGCCATTAAATCTATCATTCCAAAGTAAATGATTGCTGTTGGTTGGTAGGTGGTACAGTGCTGATGGGTTTCTAGGTTACTGCCTAAAAATATATTTTATTTATATAATCTAGTCACAAAATGTTAGTCACTATTCGGTATAGTTTAGCGAACCCCCGTTTCTAAGCCTGGAATCATTTGAAAGCGTCATGAGTTTTTTTTATTTATAAATGACAAATAGATGTATTTGCAATTGAAAACATTTAGCCGTTTAACTGACTATGTATGCATCTAATGTAATCTTGTCCATGTCCAACTAAACAGCTTATACTTACCTTAAAATGTGATTTAGAATTCTGAAGCTCCCTACTGAGAAAAATAATGAACAGACGTGACGTAACACGTAACGTTATAAAGAAGTATCAGTAGCAGCAATAGAGTTAATTTAAAACTAAAATACACTCAAACGGGATTTCAAGATGTATATATCTGATCTGATATATATATTCTCATAAGACTCCTCTGCAATGATTTGTCTGTGTTGAGTTAATTTAATTATTATCATCTTGCCCCATGAAAGCAGAATATAGCGTAGCGCAAAACGGCTGAAAAATAACTTTTAGTTTAGAAACAGACAAACAGAATGCGTCAATAAAGGCTCGTAAACATTCATTTTTAAGAAAGGGCCATTGAAAAGACGAATTATTTATTCCATCCGGAAAATCACTACGAATGTATATCATTACATGCATGCAATGATTCACAAAGGCATTTTCTTCACTTTCACGGACAAAAGTTTCCTTTTTTCTTTTTTAACTTGAATCCGATCCGATTATAATACATTTTGATCCTTTACAAAAGTAAATAGTGATTTTTATGAGAATGAATAATAACAAAATGTCATACAAAGAAAATAAATCCGCTTGTATAACAAAAATTCCTTTTTGTATTCAGTTTATATACTTTTGTCAATCTTGTTTTGCATAATGCCAATGTTCGCTATATCATTTCATAAATGCAAGTACACCATACTTACTCACGGTTATGAATTATATTATGCTTTCCTCTTTATATCCTTGCGTGCGTGAATCTGAATATTAAACAGCAAAACGGCAGAAAGACAACCAACCGCAGAGCGGAGAAAGGAAGAAAGCGAGGAAAAGGAGCCAGCAGCAGATTTTCAGGCTTTGGATTTTCCACAAATCTGGGAAAAGTTGCAACTGACTCTTATGAAACTCAGCGTCGAAAAGGAAGGAAAGCAAATGTGCGTTGGTTGCCTGTTTACTTGGACGACTAGCTGTCACCAAATCATCTAACCATGATCACCACTAGATGATCATCCCAATGACTGCTGCTTTTCTGCAGGCTTCACGATCATCATCATGGCATGCATCATGGTGGTATCACGATGTTCATGATCATGAATATAATGACGACCGACAATTGACGATAGGGGTATGTGTAAAATGTCAGCATGTTCATTTCATTGTTTTTTTTCTGTCGTTTATTCATTCTCTCTATGTCAATTCATGCAACAATTGAACCGATGCATTTTCGGATATAAAATATTTGTCATGAGTGGAGAAATGAAGCAAGGCGAAACAAGCCATATCAGAAAAAACAGCCATTTTATATTTATTATATATAAAAACCTAATATCGAAATGAGAGCACCGAGCAACAGTCACAGTCATATTCTATTTTCGTTTTCTCTTGATCTGCTGAACTGAAAAAAGGAATTAGATTCAATGAATTGCCTCTGTTATTTGCTTCCTGCTACTTATTCTCCTTTTTGAAGAGTTGGCTTGCTTGCTTGGCTCACCACCGCCACTGTTCCCTTTCCGTCACGGAATCATCAGAATCATCGTCGTCAATGTTGCGTAACGAATTGCTTCCCATTCAGTGCATTCATACTCAGTCATTCAAACGAGATGATGATGATGCGGGAAGAAGGGAAGAGGGATAAAAGGGAGCAGGAAAAAGCGATTAGTAACAAAGTCTTCCTTGTAAACAACAATGTGTACGGTAATAGTATAGAGAGGGCGATGAACTTATAAGAAAACTACCCTAAAAGGTTGCTGGAGGATTCATCAAAATTTATCATCTGATTCACGCTAAATAATACAGTGGCAGAGGCAATAATAGGATAACAATGAATTTTTATGGATATGGCGGTGGTGGTAGGGTAAGTGGCAATATATTTAAAGTAGAACATTAATGTTTACTTCGCTCCTCACGCCCTAAGCATATAAAATCAAATTGAATTAAAACATGTGCTTCGGAAAAATTATGTGTAATGTTCATTGGAGCATAGAATAATTACAGTGGACAAGTGTTCATCCGCTGTGTGGGCGGATCAAATGACAAAAATAATAGCAAAAATGTTGGCACATGATATCCTTGCATGCAAAGGTCACTCTGGGGAAGCGTGCTTCAAGTTAATTAAAAAGTCATTATGATCACACGTTAGTTGGGTACGTGCCTTGCAACTTGCATGCCTTCCGTCATAATATCCTATAACCTAATTCACTTTTCGCTTTCATCAGTCTCGACATGCCCCAGAATATTTACCATAATGCTAGCTGCTGATATGCATCAAATAAAAAGAGACTTACTACACACATTGAAATTTAGAGAAAAAATATGGTGGTGACAATAACAAGAGGGACGATGATGATATGGCTACATGGCTAAAGGACTCCTCCACTTTTACTTTTTATGCTTGGGTGGGTAGCTCCGAAACATCACAAATTATACCCATTCTCGGATCATTTATATCTCACTGCAGAACTTTATATAACATTTATAGCAAAAGACTGTGAGCTTAACAAAATAAAAACTGTCGCATTCATATCATCAGCCTTGCCATGATATTATCGTCAGAGAAGTGTCTGATAACGTTGTCGTGCTGTGTGTGGGCCACTCTTTCGAACCAGGCAAAAAGTGGGAATGGCAGTAAGCCCTTCTAATCCCACATTCTTAAGCTACATTACTCGCTATAAGCTGACAATGAATACGAAAGACAGAGCACAACAATATCTAGTGAGCAGTAGCGGCAGCATGGCATTAACAAACAAAAACACCAAAGACAAACACCGTGCACAAGAGCAGCAGAGTGTAGAGTACTGCTCTCAATTCTCAATATAATGATAATATATTTATATTATGCACACATGCATGTAAATTCCAGCTAATTCCAGTCCACAGAATATTTTTACTTATACACTTGTGTGTGGATAGAGCTGGAGGAAGAAGAGTTGAACGCAAAATACAAAATTATAAATGAGAGGATTACAGGAAATTTTCCAACTTTAAAGCTGCTGCTTGAAGCTGTGTGTGGAAATGGAATGGTGGTTTAGATGATGATGAAAACTGGAGCAAGAAAAACAACTGCAAGTGACTCACAATGTTCTCTTTGTCGAATTTTCCCTGGAATGATGCTGCTACTAGAGAAGGCTTTGTGGCTCTAACCACACACGGGCTCACACGCACACTAGAAAAATTGTATGGGAAATTCCTGCTGGATGCTGCTGCTGCTGGAAGTAGGCAAAGTTATCAATTTTGTGTACTTTCATCATTTCATGATGTTGGCCATGATGATGGTGATACACAAACAAAAGGGTAGAAAGGCATTAAGTAAAAGTAAGATAGTTTTACTAAATTTTAGGGTAGTGGCGGCGGTGGTGGAGTGGAGTAAAACCGGGGATTAATCATGTTATTCTACAGTCATCATTGTTGTTGTCTTCATATATACATCGCATAACAGGATTCTACAAACAAAAATATATACATTATTATCAGCGTGAAGTTGGTAATCATCAAAACTAACAATAAACTAATGTAAAAAGCAAACTACACACATACAAAATGCCCAAGTACTTACACATGGAAATGAAAGTGGAAAATGTTTATCAACTTTTAATTTTAATTTCACTCGCCCATTTGTACTTTCTCTTTCACTGCAACTTTTTCAATTTTCATGAATACATACATAGATACTTTCATCTTCGTCTTCATTTCTACTTCTGGTAAATAAACAAAAAAAGTTATGTTATGTGTATCAAAATTTCAGCAAGTTAATAACTCATTTAATTTCCGTCTGTGCATGTAGACGAACAAAACCATCAAAAGTTGTTTTGAATAATATTGTTAATTTAATTTCTGAAAGTGATACATTGCCCCATAAGCCATGATACATGTTGATGCTCATGCAATGCAATATTATTTAATGGTATAGGGAAAGAATCTCTTTTTGATTTTTTGGGCCCGTTCAGATGTTCAAGCTCCCATTGACTCACCAGCTTTCCATCTCTCCTTTCTTACATTGTCCCTCTCTGTTCAACCAATGTTGGATGAATCACTATTCAAGTGTTTCAATCTTTGAGCATATTTTTAGAGTAATATTTTTAAAATTAGTAATTGTCTTGCAAACTACGGATATACAAAAATGCTTCGTTGAACTAAGGTCGTTCTATGTTGATAAACATGTATATTCTCACATGGAGAAAATCCCGTAACGCATGCATATAGTAGCAGCCACTCAGCGAAAGTTATCTCGGATGATCACTCTACACATTCCACATCCTTTCTAGGCGGAGCTGATTCGAGGAAAAGCCAAAAAGTCAGTTGCACTCTTTTATTCCTACGCTGATACTCCGCCCTGTTTCCTTTCACAAGCCAGCTCCCTTCTCACAATTGGCTTTTTCACTTTTCCCTATAACCCATCAGCAGCAGCATCATCACCAGTAAAGCAACGCATTGCGTACGTGATTATGGTTTTGTAACCCTTTCTTTTTTATCTCCCAATTCAACAAAAAGTATCACAATTACTGTCACAGCTTGCGCCCATTTTACTTTCTACTTCATCTTAACTTTTCCCTCTATATCTACCTTGGAAAGAAAATTAGTTTTTATTAATATGGGGAGTTATGATACAAAAAATAAAAATATGATATGATTGTTTTCTATCATTTGATCAATCGTTGCAGGAACAGAAATCATCTACTACGATTTTAAGGCATTCCAAATAAAAGAAATAAAAGCTATACCACTAATGTCAAATTCTTCCATTAGGAATACAGTTTGCTGGTGGTTTCCTGACATTGCACAGCATATATGATCAACTGCTATATCACTGGTATGTGAACACACACAGAAATAAGGATGATTGCTTCATCATCATCAAATTAGATTTGTCGCCAGCCAGCCAATCCTGGACTATTCCCGTTTCTCCCAACATTTTCCCTTGTACTCTCTCCTCGTTTTGGTGCAAACCCAAAAACCACACTACTACACATTGAGTACACATATCTTCTCTCTCCTCTCACAGCTTCACTTTCTGCATGTGTGATCATACCATGATCATGATCATTTCACATTTTGCCTTTTTCACTACTTACTACTTTGCCTTTCCCTACTTGGTACTAGTCGCTAGTGGTGAAGTGCTTACTTGTTCACTCTTCACTCTGCCCTTTTCCCTCACTTTCTTACTTCCTCACAGAAGAGAACAACACGACATACACGAAGGGCCAGATCTCAGATACAAAGTAACTCCACACAATTTTCCAACTAGAGACGAGTGACTGTGCAACCTTGCAGCGAGACACAACTTGCTCTTCAACTTTCCTCAGAACTAATACATATCGTCATACTGTAAAAAGGAAAGATCTTCTGAAACTCTGGAAGGTATCCTGTTTGGGGCAAACGGAAACAAAACTTGCGAGCAGTGGCATAACAATCATTATAGGAGCAGGAATGAAAATTGATATTATGGGCACAGGTGACCGTCTGCTAGACATTCCGTGCAAAGTGTGTGGTGACCGAAGTTCGGGCAAGCATTATGGAATCTATTCCTGTGATGGTGCGTGACCCTCCCGTTATTCTGTTTCGGAAATAAATCGACTTGTTAATTCACTTGATTTATTGTTATTCTTGTTTTCTCTCAGGATGTTCTGGCTTTTTCAAGAGGAGCATTCATCGGAATCGTGTGTACACCTGTAAGGCACAAGGAGATCTCAAGGGGCGCTGTCCCATTGACAAAACGCACAGGAATCAGTGTCGTGCTTGCAGACTCAGGAAATGCTTTGAGGCCGCCATGAACAAAGACGGTGAGCAGAAGACGGATTTTTTGCGTGCGTGAATACATGTAGTTTGTCATTGGAGTGCAAATTAAAAAGTCAAATTTATTATCATTTCCAAAAATTTATTACGGTTGATAGGATGTTTGCAATGGGATTTCCCAGCCAAAAAATTAGAAAAGCAAAAAGTGAACAAGAGAAAGAAATCTCGCAATGCCCATACTATAAGAAATTTCATGTCTTTTCAATTTTTCTAGCTGTTCAACACGAAAGAGGGCCACGAAAACCAAAACCACCGAAAGATCATCTCCTGAGTCCAACAAACTCCTCCGCATCTACCAACAATGCTGGCAGTGGGGGAGGAGGTGCTGGGGGATTACACCATCCGCATGGTAGACATGGTCAACACAATCATCATCATCATCACCATCATCCTACACACCATCATCATTTGTCAGGATTACACCCTCATCATCCTTTGCATCATCATCACCACCACCCTCCCCCATTGGGACCACCCCCGCCAGGTCAATCGTCTGCTCCACAAGGTCCTGGAGCTTCACTAGCACCTCCTCCATTACATGCTCATCCACCACCACAAATACATCCACCTCACGCACCACTTTCCCATCTGCCTGTGCAAATTAACGTAAGCTCATCTTCCTCCTCTGGATCATCCTCGGCATCATCTTCGTCGTCATCCTCAAATCTAGCGCTAAGTCCTGCTGCTGCGGTTGCTGCAGCTGCAGGTCTTCAATTTTCGTCAATCAGGGCGGCAGCAGCAGCTGCGGCCGCTGCTGCTTTAACTGGTGCAAACTCTACAGGAAACTCTGCCTCATCAGGTGGCAGTACATCAGTCTCATCCTCAACTAACGCCAGAGACTCTGTTGGAGGTGGAATGATTAGTCTCCTCCCGTCTGCAGCAACAATGGCAGCGCATCATCTTTCAAGCTTGCATGCTACCGCGCAACATCTCTTTGCTCAGCATGCTGCTGCCGCCGCTGCAGCTGTAGGTGTAAGTCATGGAATGCTGGACACTGGAGGAGGTGCTGGTCCGGGTGCTGTTACAGGAACACCCTTGATTCCACCATCCTTCCCGAGTCCTGCTGCGGCCCTTTTGGTGCATCCTTCTGCAAAATTACTTCAGACTCTGAGAGCTGCAGAGCTGCATCAAGAAGTTGTCTGTGGGCCAGGTCCAAGATCAACGGATTCTTCAACTGGAGGAGGACCGCCCACTCCAACAAGCCAAAATAACCGCATTTCTTCGGCCTACGCAAGTAATCCCTCTGCGGCTACAGCTGCTGCGCTCATTTCGTGGAATCCCACCTGGGAAGCTGTACAGGAGACTTCCGCTCGATTGCTGTTTATGGCTGTGAGATGGGTCAAAGGGCTGGAACCATTTCAGACGTTATCCAAACGAGATCAGGTAACCTACCTATTTAAGAATGGATTAAATCATTTAATATAAAATGTAATTGGGGTAAATTGATTCATTTTCATTTTGATCCTTTAGCTTCTCCTACTGAGTGAGTCGTGGAAGGAACTTTTCCTTCTTCATCTTGCCCAATGGTCTGCATTCCTTGATCTTCCCACTCTCCTCAGCACTGCAAAGTGTCCGGAGCGATTCTCGAAAGACGATTTGGTTCGTCAAGACATCACAGCCATACAGGATATCATGGGTAGGTTTCGGCAACTGTCGCCAGATCCTAGTGAATGCGGATGTATGAAAGCAATTATACTTTTAAAACCAGGCAAGTTAAAATAAGCAAAACAGTGAAATCTATCTGCCTAGAATTTTTATCAGTTTAACATAATGGATATGCTTTTCCCTTCCAAATAGAGACTACAGGTCTTTTGGATATCCAACCTTGTCGAAATGCTCTTTGCGTAGACGAACCATACTACATATATTTATCCTTCTATACTTACTACTCGCTGCTATACTATATTCCATTCTACATGCTTAATTAACTTTATTACAATAAATCTCTGTAGTTAATTACTAAATAAATGGAAAACATCTTTCTCTCAAGTACACACATCCTCGGTAATTAAATTAAATCCTGGGATTTTCTTTCTCAAAAAATAAAACAAAACAGCAACAAAAAACTCTTCTCTGCTCACTTTTTTCTATTCATTTATTCGTCAGCAGAAAAACACAGAGAACAAACTTGTTTCCTTTCTGAATGGACAAAAAAGAAAATTAAAGAGAAAAGTTTTTTTTCTCCCTTTCTCATTTCTCTCTCTCCATTCCATCTTCGCTGTCGCTCTCTCTCTCTCTCTCTCTCTCTAACTCTCTAGCCAGAAACGAGTACAAAAAGGAAAGAAGCCTTAAGGTGGAAAAGCCTTTTTTCTTTCTTTCTTCTACTTTTTAGTCATCATCATCGTCGTCATCAAACTAAAAAGTAAAAAAGTACTTTTTTATCTTCTCTCTTTCTACTTTCCCACTTTTCTCTCTCATCTCCTCACACAACAGTCTACTAACAAAGAGGGAAAAGTATAAAAAAATAATAAATGATTTTTACTTTGCTACTTTTTACTTCCTTCTTCTCCTTTTCTTTTTTCTCGAGAGAACATGTAAAAGAATAAGTTGAGAGAGAGAGAGAGGGAAAAATAGATATGAGCAAAAAGCGAACAAAGCAGAAAGAGGAAACCAGCATGATGATGAGAAAAAATGAGCATTGATGATGGTGATGATATAATCATACTTGAAGCTGGAGCGTACATATACAAACATAAGTATACATTCTTTCCAAGAGAAACTTTTCCTTCTTGATCTTCTCCTTTTCTCCTTCAACTTTCTCTGGCATGTGTAGTCACATCACATCACTAGCAACTTCTCTATGTATATCATGATTATTATTGCTACTATCGTCATATTTACAGGTATGAAGACGAATAAGGCATGCCAAAAGGGAGAAAAGTAGGTAAGTAAAAAAGTGTAACTTTTTTCTCCGTCTCCATCATCCATTATCTACGCATATATACTTTCTCTAGCTCCTTTTTTCCTTTTGGTCAAATTCACCGTAAAAATTGTCTGTCTTTCACAAAAGAAATTACCCGTATCTATATGCTATGCCAGGACGACTACTTTTCAGGAGAAAAAAATGAACAAGAAATCGGTGAAGCGGTGGGTTTCTCCACTGTTATACTGCTGATCGTAGAGTCGTCATCATGATGAACGGGGAAGCATGACGGGTCGGTGGGTATCCAATCCAAGCATGAAGCTACACACTTTTTATCTCTTTTCTCGCTGCTCGTTCAAATGTCGAACTTGGATGAATGCCTGAAATAAACGACAAGACTGGAAGACAGCAAGATCTCACGTGGATTTCCACTGGACTATTGTATTTTTCTTCCTGCTGTTGTTGTTGATGATGAGGCAGGTTGTGAAAAATCATGCAGTCAATTTTTCTCATTTTCCTTGGGTATCCTTTTCTCTAGCGGCTGAGATGTTGAAAAATAATGAAGTAAAATTTTCTCGTAGAAAAGTATCCCGTGTTTGTGAGGAGGAAGCTGTAGATTTATAGTTTTTCCTTTTCTGAAAAAAAAATTGATTACTAATTTGACTGGAAGCTTCTTGGAGGGAGTAATATAGCTTGAGGGAGAGAGAAGAATAGTAAGGAAAAAATCTGAGGAATGAAAGGAAAAGTATCTCTCTCGTCATCGCTTTCAATCTAATAAATTAAGTGAAATGTAAATTGGATTCTCACGACGACCCGGGCATGAGAGTTGCATAACTAATGACGTATTTTTGTGGGAAGGAAAATAATAAGTGAGTGGATTTGGTTGGGTGAGTGAATGAATGAAGAAGAAATGAAGGAGAAAAAGTGCTCAAGGCAGACAAATAAATTAAAAAGAAAGCAGAGCAGAGGGAAAGACGAAGGTCGTCGTAGACAATAATATAGAGTTATTTGTGGAAATGATAAAAAGGCAGAGCTAGAGAGAGGTAGGCAAAAATATTTTAGAGAATGTTTCTGTCTTTTTGAAAGGAAATAGGTAGAGGCACAAGGGATGTGATTCACATGTGAATAAGTATAGAAGCTTGGAAGGAGAAGAGGCAAGGTGATGACTCTATTTTTCACTGGAAAAATGACAATGACGACAATGTGAGCACAAAATGATGATGATATAATGCTGACAAGACAAGATTCAAGATGGAAGCAGAAGTGGAAAGTGAATTATGTTTGCTTTTAGCCCGCATCTCATAACAATACACAAAATACACAGCCACTAGACATAAGACCAGAAGATTATTACTACCCTGTGGATGCATATTATTTGTTGTTGGCTAATAATATTTCATGGATGATTTGTTTGCATAATATAAACAGACAACATTGTTGGCTCGTTGTTACCTAGTTCGCGTCTCCATTTTCTACGGGTGGGCACAACAAATTATGCATGTCATGAAACAAAATTGTCGGATGATATTTTTCCCTTCACAAACGAAAGATGAACACAGCAGGACCAGAGCCACGGGAAGGTTATTGGTTGGCTTTGATTTATTTTGAGTGGTAATGTAGGTGGTGCGTGAGTATCCTTAGCACACCCACATCCAGCACATTTTTTGACGTTTTAAGTGTTTATTGACAAAGTTATTAATATTACAATGGGTATATTATGTATGTGCTATATAGGCCTCCACTTTTCCAGCAACTTTTTTATGCTACCTACTTAGGGGGCAAAAAGAGACAATTTTTCATAAAAGAGCAAAAAGTTCTCACTGTATTTTTTAAGGAAATTGTTTTCAAGAAACATTCTCACGATTCTTGTCTTCAAATAGTCAGTCCAAGAGACTAATACAAAAAAGATCACACATGCCATATAGATGGATAAACAGTTTGCATCCTCATTCGTATAAAAAGCCATTACATCATTGCTGTTTCTACAGACGGAGAGAGAGGCTAAGAAAACAATGAGGTGTCCAGGCGAAAAGAGATAAAAAGAGAATATTACAATAGTAGTAGTTGTAGTAGCACTAAAGTCCACTCCATTTCCTTTGATACTTATTGTTGTTGTTCTTCTTGCTCACTGCTACTGTTTCCTTCCACCTCACACTCTCTTTGGTCCTCGTAATCCTTCCTGTATCCATGTACGTGCCCAATCCATCGAATAGTAAACCAACAACCAAGGATATCGTGTGCAGCTAATAGCTAATCCCTATATCATGTCTATATCCGTCCAAAAAAGAATTGGACTTTTCTTTTCTGCTTTTCCTCTCATTGTCCACTCTGTAAACAGAGTTTTTTTCAGGATGGGGATGATGCAATGTAGGATATTATAGGATGTATGTTGTGGCAATGTTCCGTTGTAAAGCTAGAAGATCTCAATTTTTTGATCCCGCAACAATCCTGCTCACTTTCATGTGTTGTTGTGTACATTCATATGTATGTATGCGTGTATTTCACAAGGAGAACAACACCTTTTATGCCTCCCCGTGTGTGTGGGAGAAAATGAAAAAGGGAGGAAGCCGCAATAACAAAACAGCTACAACAATAAGAAAAGAAACAGGACATGGTCATCGGATAAGAGAAAAAGACATCAAGCTGAAAAAAGAAAAGAAAGTTTTTGTGTAGGCAGCAGGTTATTTCTCTGTTGTTTCCATTTTATTTTCTATTTATATATTTTCTGACTGATGTACATATTATATAACCATATAACATTCTTGATCATGGTCATCCTGGTTGGGATAACACTACCACCGCCGCCGCCAAAGTGGACAAGTGGAAAGAGCAATAAAGCAAAAGTAAACTTTGCCATGAACATTTGTGTCTGAGTCGGAGAAAAGAGCGTTCTCGGAAAAAAAAGAAAATTTTCACTGTGATGATAAAGAAGAAGGGATCACTTCACATTTTTATTCTCTTTTTGATGTCGGTTCAGAAGAAAAAATAAATTTGGAAAGTGTTATTTGGACCTGTTCACAGTCCATAAAGTAAAGAAAATAATGGACTGTGATGATGGAGCGGAATGACCATTGGCTACTGCTAGAGCTACTACACAACTGCTATTTCTAAATACCTCGGTCATTGAAATTGGGGTTGTCCATCTATTATGTTCATATCATGTTTATTTCAAAATTCATTCGTTTACCATCATGATGATGGCATCATCTCTGGTGATATTGAAAGGGAAAGAATTTGTGAACTTTCTCCGAGCACAAGTACTCGCAGTCATACTGAGCTGGTCAATTTGCTATATACACACAGATATATACATTTTTGTACATGATCCCGATACCTATTATTATGCCCAAAACTGATGTTGTTTACCCTGACATAAAAAAGTTTCTTTATGGCTTTACTACATCATCCTCATAAAACATTGGACTTTCGCTGGACATTCACATAAAAGTGGACAGACTTTTTATTATTGCGCTACTGTTCTCATATACTCCACTGCAGTAAAAGTGTTGATGGAGCTGGTGCTCAGCAATAAGTCTCATACTTTATCGACCATACAACAACGTATCCACACAAAAAAGTACCCGGCTTTCCAAGGGGCTCAGCTAAAAACCATGTTATAAATGTCACTTGCTAAAATCGTCTCTTTTTTCTTAGGTTTAACCAGAAATTTGATACAGTTCTCAAAAAATACACAAAAAAGCAAACCATTTGCATATAATAGACTTGTAAAACCATTCGTATATCTTGCCTAATTACTAGAATCTTTTTGTTGCGGTATCGCCTGTGATTTTTATCTTCAAGATTAATCCTTGTTTTTGAGTAATTAAGAAACAGAGAAAATTCCTACTTATCTCATTTTCTCTGGCTAATTTGCGTGGGAATCTTGAAGAAAAAACTTGAAAAAGGCTCAAGCTTTCTCCAAAAAAGACTTCCGGCTTATGTCTGTGCAAATGACTAGAGGAAGACTAAATTCCTCTGCGATATACAGTAATCTCAACAAGACATAAGCTATCTAGGCAAAAACAGAACCCAAACGGAAATCCGATTATAAAAATCAAAAGAGGCATTTGGTAGTGGAATAACAAAAAAAGGAAACTTGTTGGGGCGACCTGAGAATCCTCATCACCGAACTCATCACCACAAACAGACAACTGATGTGATAAGGATGATTCACAAAGTGGAAGTATGATCTTGCATGAAAATTGCCTAAAACAGAGATGATGATTTTGATATGATGATCCGTTTATTTATTTTATGTATGCTAGGCTATATCTCTTTTCATGTTTGAAGTTTTGATGTTGATTTTTTTCTCGCTTGTTGGTTTGGATGGCAGCCGACAAAATGCTGAAAAGCTCATCCATTTCCCATTTTACATTTCTCAACAAGCGTAGTAGAATAGTATAATAATATCCGTCTGCCAGCTTTTTCACATTTTGCCCAAGTGGCTCTTTTCACGAAAAGGCTTATGTACTTTTACTTTTCTCTCTCTCTTCTGCTCTCTTGTTTTCCCGAGAAAATTAGGTTGATACATGCAATGTGTTTTACTTCACACACACAACCAACACGACGGGCAAAAATGACTGGGTGATGTGCTGATGTGTGCAAAGAGGATATTATATATATGATACATCTATGTATGTATAACAGCAGCAGTGGAATGGATGATCATGACAGAATAAATTAAATTTTTGGGAATGGAATAGATAGAAGATGATCATGATGACGGGCTGGTGGTGAGCTTCTCAACATTCAACTCGACTAGAAAGTGTGCTGGAGCAAAAGTAGAAGTGAAAGGCGATGAGGCAAGAAGCAAATAAGCAGAGCAGTATGTGAAAATGGAGGAGAGAATTAGCCAGCAAAAACATGAGCCATCAGCCACCATCATCATGATCATTCCCTTAATATCCTGTATTTGATCATCTTCGCGGATACAAAAACTATAACTGGAATGGTGCTGGTGAATGATCAGCATGTTGTCGACAGTTATATTATGTTCCCTTTCTCTGATGAGATGACGTTTGCTCTACTCTCTGTCTTTACATTTATCCTAAAAACTCTCGATATAACTGCGTTCCTCTCAAAAGCCATATATAACACAACTGGATATTCGTGTTCCCATTCTACAGAGTACTTCTTCGCTATAAACCATGCCTTTATACCAAGACTTTGAAAATTATTTTACATTTTCAACCGATCATCCTCATTCCTCATCATCACCATGATATGATTATGTACATGAAGGTGGCAAAATGGTTAACTGGCTCTTGTACCATTGGAACATTCACGCAGCACAGAGGATATAACGGCACAACAGGGTGAAAATGTATATAGTAATTTTCTTTCGTGGTCATGAGAATTTGACCAGCTGGAGCTGGACTGAATTTCCTTTTTATTCCCTGCATCATCATCACCATCATCCTAAACCTGACTGAATCCTCCTACCACTATTGAACGCAGCAAAAGAGAAAAATAAGAGATTCTCAATACTACTATGTCCCCTTTCTATCTATTTCATATATAGAACCACTAACTTCCATAATCACCTTCTTCCACCACCATCCTACCACATCAGCATTATATTATTATGTTCTGTTGGGTAATATATAATGTATCACACCATCATCATCCGTAGAATCATCATCAAAATCCAACATTCCAACCCAACTCTTAAGTTTTTATATGTCCGTATAAGGCAGCCTTTTCTGCCAGCCCCTGTGTGTCGATTTCGTGCCCACTCGGCCGAAAAGGGATTAACTGCATTATACCATGTCGTAACTCCATTTTCATGTTGTTATTATTACGTGTCCCGTCCTCATCATCTATAAGGTCGGAATGCCGATATGTCGAATGTCGACATGCTAGATAGCTACTTGTTCTTCTTTCCCGATAAAAATATCTCTTTCCTTCACCGCCACCACTTCTGCTACCGTAATAAAATATCCGTGAATCGACTCATCCATCCTAGATAGAGAGTCAGAGTGAAAAATTAAAGTGTGAAGCCATCATCTCTCGTTCGCACCACCATTCAATGTCATCATCATCCTGTCCGATGCCTTGAAGTGTGCTTTGTTTGCATTGCATTCAGTCTCAGTCGTCTCCTCTGCCAATTCTCTTGATGAAACGGAACAAGTAAAAAAAGTATTTTTTGACAGGCCCGAATAAGAGGAGCACTGATGACGATGAGNCCGTGAATCGACTCATCCATCCTAGATAGAGAGTCAGAGTGAAAAATTAAAGTGTGAAGCCATCATCTCTCGTTCGCACCACCATTCAATGTCATCATCATCCTGTCCGATGCCTTGAAGTGTGCTTTGTTTGCATTGCATTCAGTCTCAGTCGTCTCCTCTGCCAATTCTCTTGATGAAACGGAACAAGTAAAAAAAGTATTTTTTGACAGGCCCGAATAAGAGGAGCATTGATGACGATGAGTAAAGCTGTTGCAGTTGGAAAGTTTACATCCAAAACGATCTTTGAATATACATGTCTCTCCTTGAATCTGTTAGCATCATGCAGCATCAATTAGCACTTTGTTTCCTTTTTTGGAACAAGGAATGACGGTGGCTGATTCATTAAATAGGATTTTTTGTGTGTTTGCGTGTGACCGTGTATCACATGCGACCTGCATCATGCACAGAGTAAACATGTCGCTATTCGTATTATGCGCACATGTTTGTAGTGTCAATTTCATTATTAGACATTATCTAATTTCGCTATGTAAATATTACCATCAGTATTACTTGTTGGTGATGCACAAAATCGGTTTTAGTGACCTTGTACCAACCTACGTAATAGGCATTTTAAATATAATCTCTAGAAATTCAGGAGTTAAATTGAAAAGGAACATGCTATTTATATGTAAACCTACCTTTTCATTGAGAGTCGAGAAGGCGCTCACCTCACATGCGACCTGCATCATGCACAGAGTAAACATGTCGCTATTCGTATTTATTCGCACATGCTTGTAGTGTCAATTTCATTATTAGACATTATCTAATTTCACTATGTAAATATATACCATCAGTAATAGTACTTGTTGGTTAGGCACAAAATCGGTTTTAGTGACCTTGTACCAACCTACGTAATAGGCATTTTAAATATAATCTCTAGAAATTCAGGAGTTAAATTGAAAAGGAACATGCAATTTATATGTAAACCTATCTTTTCATTGAGAGTCGAGAAGGCGCTCACCTGCCCAACTTCTCACCATTATTTCCTCCCTGTCTTCCACTTTCTCCCAAAAGGACATTTTGTGAGTGCTACACAACAATAAGGAAAGTCATGTATTTGTCAAGTCTTTTTCCAGAGCTCATTTGCCCAGTTTTCTCTTTCTCTGCATAGAACACCAAAATGTGTTGTTATACCAGGGAAGAAAGATAATGAACCACTTTATATTTATGTACCTTCCCTGGGCTTCCATCACCGACTTTAGCACCAAGTCTAATCTATAGTTATACATATACATATTATGCATGTACACATTTCCCCCGGTTTACTTTAGACTTTTTCACCTTCTCTCCTTTAACAAGCCAACCCACCACCCAGGCGTTTACCTTTTACCTCGGACNGAAAGATAATGAACCACTTTATATTTATGTACCTTCCCTGCTTCCATCACCGACTTTAGCACCAAGGCTCATCTATAGTTGTACATATTATGCATATACACATTTCCCCCGGTTTACTTTAGACTTTTTCACCTTCTCTCCTTTAACAAGCCAACCCACCACCCAGGCGTTTACCTTTTACCTCGGACCATGAAAGTGAAAGCATTCTTTGATCTGTTTTTTTCCTCTTGGTAGTAAATGGGGGGTACTTTTTGGCTTGACATCTTTTGGCTGACTGAACTTTCTCCCCAGCTTCACGAGCAAGGTGTCTCACTTAAAGTTAATGTGTTGTCATCATGTCAAATGATCTTTGGCCATGACATGCATAATGGCAAGTCTGAAAGCTTGTTTGTGTATGTTTTTTGTACACTGCATTGTGCCTTTGCACTGTGTGTGGTAAGGAAAAGTAAAGTGGTGGTGGGGGTGACAAAATGCTTTCTTTTGTGTGTTTACTTGTGTAAACGGCCCTAACAATTTTCTTTGGGCTAGGAAGCCAAAGCAGAAAATGGAAAGGAACAAAAAATTGTTGAGAACATTCTGTTGGTTTTAAGCTAGTTGTTGGAAATGAGATACATTTGCACAATAACGGGGAAAGGCTACTCCAGGGAAAAACTCACCGTTTCTTCAGGTGAAAGCACTCAATTTGCTAGAAGAGTTGTTATTATGCTGCTGCCTGAGTAAATGGCTACCTTTTGAAAAAAGCCAATAATTCCAAAAGTCTGTCTTGGGACATTCATGGGGAAATGGAAACTTGTCAAGTGGTGACTGCTTTATGGACAATTTTCTACAAGAGAGCCTACTTTCATGCTGCTGCCTACTGTCTGGATGAAAGAGAAAGTTGGAGAAAAGAAATGTGAAAAGTCTAGTATAAACTTATAAACTATTGTAGATAGATATATGTACAAAGAAATATGGTTGTAATTGTAAACGACAAAGTTGTTTAAGTTATATCATCTTTAATATCATAAATTTTTTGTAGAACATCGAATACATCATTAATCCATTTAACGAAAACACATTGATTTTATAAGTAAAGTTACGGAGGTAAATTCATAAGACCTGAAACAATGAAAACATTTAATTATGATTTACAACAGCAACTTACATCAATGTACAACGTATGTTCCTAACTTTAATTATGTAATCTTAACCTAAACAAGTACATAT
>JAHZMV010001446.1:13042-25692 GCA_027743765.1 Coecobrya sp. COE2 | reverse complement strand
CAAGGTTTGCGTAAATAGATTCTAGAAATAGCAAGTGATGCGCTGCTGAATAGTCCGTTGTCGCTTCCCAATAACTGTCATCATCAAAAGGATGAATAATTGCATGCTATAAAAATTGTCTTATGGCTTCACTTGACATCTTGGATGCAGCCATTCATTTCTTCCGACCTCTCTGACGCTTTAAGAAATCCCAGTTTTCTAATAAATCAGTTCATACTTGTTCCTATGTGGGCGCCGTAGACGGTTGTATGCATTTAAAAGGGCGTTTATATGTATATGGTACGAAACTCATTTAATGTAACTGTAGCCCGACAACCGTGTTTACATTCACTTTTTAGCATCTCAGCACACCAGACAGACTACAAACCAGACATTGATGTGAATTGAGTTAGCAGCGATGCGTCATCATCATTCCTTTGTTGTCGTGACGTGCGTGGCATATCATCTTTTTAAAAATTGGAATGATAATATGCATATTAAATACAGGATGCCTTCTACTTTCACGGAATCATCATCAGTAAAACATTATTATTATGAACTCATCTGCATCTGCTGAATCTATTGAATAGAAATGAGTAATGACCAACCCTCTGCCAATCTTCATAAACGTCTCCATCCAACTTTAAAGACATTACTGACGTGCTAAAATTGTCTTTGCGAACCAAGCTTACCCAACATGCCTACTATTAGGGCAGGCACGACGAACTCAAATTTCAGCAGATTTCTCATTAGGTGGTCGCGTCTCGCGTCGCTTCTTCACGGTGAATGGACGATTGAACATTGGACTGATAGTTCATCAATAAAAACACATTATTAACTTGAGCATTTTCATCTCCATCGTTCGAACGGATAGAAGATAATACTTGCGTTCAAAACAATCTGTCAGGTAGCTATTTCTATCCATCAAAATCATGAAAGATCACATTATGATTTGATAAGTGCTTAAATGTATACACATTAATTGCTGCTTTGGCGCACTTGAGACAAATCGCCACCACCAAAACTCCTTGATTAAAGTCGGGTATCATGAGTTATCAGCAGAGCCATAGTAGTACCAATGGTCATTCCACTCCATTATCCCATGTCATTGTGTTTATTATTTAAAAATGAACATAAATAGGCACATAAGCCAAAAAGCCTCCAGAGGGAGATAAAATGAAGAAGAACCTCGTTTACAATAGGATAAACAAGCTTACATTATTGATTATTGCTTCTTCGTGTACTACGAGTCCCCAGATCGAAGTGACGATATAATGATGATGATAAAATTAGAAAACCTGAATGATGAGTTGATGGCTACTACAACCACTTGTGCTAATAATGGCTGTCTATAAAAAAATTGCCTACCTACTAATAAAAAGATGAAACATCCCATCGCGGCAATGAACTTGACTCTTCACTCTATACAAAATATTTTTAGACGATTATTCGCATTGAAAGCGTGATTGTTGCTATAATTTATTATTTATTGGAAAATAAAAAATATCAAGGATATATACTTAAATATTTGCATATTCTATTATGTTATTCCAGTTTGACTCATTTGTAGATAGGTACAATGGTCAATGGACGTACACGTGGATAGATATAAAAATTGTAATACGCAGGTAAGCTAGAAATACCTACGTCAATCAGGATTCATGCCGACTCGGCATCCTGTATGTATGTATTTGTTGTGGTTGCCGAGTACAGATATAGGTATCTAAATTTTGGTCATTATTGTATGCACTAAAAACATTTTTTTTGTGTTAGTCGCCTGATAAAAAGTGGATTGTTTTAGTAGTAGTTGTCTGTTGTGATGAATCCGGAGAGTTTACACATGCCAATGTGATTATGATGATGAATCATGAGTACTTAAAACAGTAGTACAAAAGGTTTTTTTACGCTTGGTTGATTGTAAACATTGTAATTGCAAAATGCTAATACAAAAGCCTTGTCCAGATTCTATTAACCCTTAAAACTTTGTATATAACGGCTAATAATTCGTCATAGCTTAATAAATCATCTACACACATGCAGTTATGTATCAAACATCAAATTTTTAATACTCCAGCAATAACAAGGTTTTCTTTGCCAAAGTATAAAAAAATCAGTGTAAATGAAATACATAAAAATGAAGTTTAAAAAAACAAATCACGCTGATTAAAAGATTTTTCCATTGCATTTCAAAAGAATGTACTAATAGCTGAACTTGACCTTCATGAAAACTACTACATTGTTGTGAATTTATTAATCCAGGACAACTTAATATTTGCTCATTGGAAGATGTAAACTTTAACATTTTCAGTAGGTTTGATGGTTTGCTACAGTATGAGGAAACTGGCTAAATTTTCCAGTTTCATCTTTCCAGAGAAGTGGATTGCCAAGTTTCGAACTGGCAAAAATTATTATGAAACCAAGAATGTGAAAATTTGCGAGTGTTCAAATGATGGTCTCATTTTGGATTAGTGTTATGAAATGAACTAAGAGCGCATCAGGGGCAGCAGGACCAGTCCACATACAGAGGTACACTACTGGTTATTATTCCCACGCGAGATTAAATCAAAATCGCGACCTTCACCACTGCATACTTCATAATATACAGTATACAGCTTTGCACTCTATTGAAATACTTGAGTCTGTCCGATGCAAATGGTGTGGAGATGAAATAACACACTTATAGTGTAAACCATACGTGAACTCGAGTTTCGAGCAGCAAGACCATTTTTTTCAGAAAATTCTACTATATAACTTGTTATTATGCAAGTATAGCGTTCTCAATTTGTGGAAGATTTTTAGTTTTATTCTGTGAATTAGGAAGCAAGTTTTGGTGCATACATACGAAACGTTATCCTTAGCTTGCTGTGGACTGTTAAACACTGTAATTAAAAATGACAAGTAATTTACAGATTATTCATTTGCCAAAGGTGCCAGTCTACTGATAAACCGGCTGCTGTTTTAGTTGGTCACGATATAAAACACATCACAAGTGACCTCAACTTAGCAATCAATATAGTGGCAAAAGAGATTAGGTTTCTTACAGTAGCTCTCTGCAAACATTTCAAAATGTGCAAATTTAAATAAAACATTGAATGAACTTGGATGACTTTTGGCTAGCTCTGCATACAGTATTATAAACTGTAATAAGCATCAATGAATGTCAAATTCAGTGTCAAGCAGCACCCATCGGATTTCTCTCGGCTAAATAGTAAACCTTCCGTTAAATAAACATAGCGACAGAAGTGTAAAGAATGACAGTCTGAAGATAATTAATGATCCTACGGAATAAATAGACATCCAAATAGATTGGATAAATAAATGTAAGTAATATTTACTTGCACTACTACAAACTATGTATATGTATCAGTGTACTATCACTTTAATATGAAGTGATGGTGGCATTTATATGAAAGCAGTGGCACATTATCTCCAGACCTCTTTAACCTTTCATTCGCACGTAATGTGGCAACGATTACAACAAATTCATGCTCATTTATCGTTCACAGAAGTTTTTATTAATAAAAACAACTTTAATGGTTTGTACACTGTCTTCCGCGTGGAAAAGGAGCACACAGCAGACTTTAGTAAAATCCCGCATTATATTGCGTAGGTATATGATACTGTAAAAGAAGTGTTTTCATGAATGTAAGCCAAGTCCATGTTTTTCCAGCCACATTTGGCGAAAAGGGAATATAATAGTATTGTAGAGTAGAGAAAGGAGTAAACCGCTAAGCCACATTTGTGAATTAACGAGACAAAAATTGCGGAAATTACATTGTACAAGCTCGATAAATAACCTTTATTCCATTTGACTCCAAATTAACACTGTGAACACAGAGAAACAAGAGAAAAGCAAGCAAAATAGTTCGCACTCTTACTCCAAATCGATTGAAGAAAACGGGTTGTAATTGTGCTATAAGTCACATGCACATTCTAGCGTATTCATTAAAATGTAGGGCGACACAACGACAAGTAGGTATAAGTATGCGGGGAAAGGTCGTTCCGTCCGGCTGCGCGTGTTTCATAACTCTTTAAGAAATATTATGTAACTTTATAATACGGTTTTATATTTCATTCAGTTTTTCTCTATAACACGCATGATGTATATTTTATCCTTTGGTTTATGGGCATGTTCTACATTGGAATGTAGACCAATCCTACCACAAGATTTAACACGTTCATTTCTGCAACCCACAAAAGTTTCCTGAGGAAAATGGTTGCAGTTTTTCTCTCAAAGATCTTGCATGCAGATTTTCTAGAGTTTGTATTTAGGTATTTAGTATTTAACTTTATATGTAACTACCAAATAACATTAAATTGGCGGCGAAAAGTTAAGTATGCCGACTTTCCCCCAATTTTTTATAGGTGAATGAGCACTTAAGCCTGTACAAAGTATGTTAAAACATTTGACCACGTGGATCAACCTCTGAAACTAGAGTCCAGAGATTCCTTTTGGATTTATGGCGGTTTGCAGACATTCGGTAAGCTATGTTATCGGCTTTGCTGTAACTCACTCCCCCGCAAAGCAATGTTGTATAACAAAATAGTACAAATTAAGAGCAGAGAATGGAAACATGACAGCTTTGGGAATAAACATGAAAAATATCGGTATGGCCAATCATATTACAACTCCCACTACCCAACTGCTATGCTGTTATAAATCTTAATATAAAGACGTAAGGCAGAGTCCAAAAATGGTAGAATTAAATGATTATCCTGCCCTGCCTGTCTGTCGCCTTATGAATTGATTTGATTGCAGCTATTATGTTTTCCAATTAAATGACGATAATAATCCTGGGTAGTCGTCTTCTTCAACAGAAAACGATATATCCAGTCGGTAAAAATGAAACACGAAAACTTTTCAAGGGTAAAGAATAAATTCATAATGGGATTACAATAGAAACTTTCATCCTATTAAATCTTTTCTATCCACAGATCATGCAACATGCAATTCATGAACTCTTGCAAAAAAAAGTTTGTTGTTGTCATTGTTTTTTACCCAGTCTTCTGCTCCTCTCCGGTTTGACCAGTTTACTTTGTTACGTTACAAAAAGTAGCTCTCTGCTGCTGGTCTGGTGTCTGTTCAAACTCTATTCACATTTCACAGAGAGGGATCAGATCGGCAGGGAATTACATGCATTTTTTGGAGATCAAGAATGTCGTGTTTCTTTACACTTCATCATCATCATGTATACAAATACAAACATGCTGAATATATGTGAGCAACCACGACCTCACATGCTGATACTGACATGCTTGGTAGCGCCTTAATACTAAAAAAGAAATTACTGCATTTTTTACACGTCTACATCCCACTGACAGCTTAGTGAACTTTAGCCAGGACGTAAGTTGTCAAAAAAAACAATGTAAAATGCAACTCAACGTGAATATGGACAATGCAGAGAGTGAGTAAATGACAAGTTACATACATTTTTGCATACATTAAAGGCTGCAGACTATAGTGATTCATATTTATTCCAGTTTTTTTACTTATTTATTTTTAAATAATCACCGGTAATCTAACTTGATTAGGTTAGGAAAGTGATTTTGGGAAGCTAATCCGATAATCACGTTTATACAATGGGGATTACAAATTGTAACTATTAATAGATTTTTTGACAGTGTAATGTCTGGCTGTATATTCTTCAATGAATGAATAAAAACGTCCACACACATGAGCCCAAATATTTGTGTGTGGTGCGAACTTAACTAATCCATGAACTTTGAATCTGACAGTTGTACCTAAACCAAGCATAAATTTGTCTAAACCTGTCATTTGCTCATGTTCATTCACTGATTTCTACAACATTTTGCATGTGCACAGATTTAAATATGCGTGAGTACTCTTATACTTTGGATTCTTTTTGTCTTTGTGCATTTTGCCTGTTAGACCTGGACTCATAAAATAGGCACCGGACGAAAAGTTAAGTACGGCATTAGCACAAGTTCAGACAAAAGGCAGATGATGCAACACATTTTTTGCAAAGAATGAAAGTGAAACTGCATTTGAATTAATACAGGTGTACGCTGGTATATGACATGATATAAGGATATACCATTATAACATACATACTACCTACTAAGCAGGAATTACAACCTTTGCACTTCTGACAGTAGTGGCCGACAGAATTTTGTCTAAGTGTCCATTAAAATGGCTTGTACTTACCTTAAACGTCAATAAAAGTAATGGACAAATATTTTCACAGTAATACGCAAACTATTCGTATTCAGAACATGCCACATAAAATGGGCTAACATAAAACCATTTTAAGTATGCAAACGGGTGACTATGAGTGTGCACACTTCTCTCAATATTTTCCTTGGATCCCCAAACCCAATTTGACATTTTTAACACCTTCGGTAAACTCTACTGAAGAGTAAACCTTTACTTTACATTAAAACAAGCGCATGACAATTTTGTGGCAACGAACTCCTAAAACAATGCCGATAAAAGCGTTAGGTGTTCATTGAAAGTATTTTTTGTAAAAACATTAATTAATCAATTAGGTTGATTGACATGAAAATGAAAATACAATTATTGAAATGGCATAAAAACCTGAGTTATATAATAGAATGTACTTGTTATACTACTACTTTACAAATTACACATGTCTGATTGATTATGTTGTTTTCCTCGTTTATCTAGGTTATAAAATTTGAGTTATTTGTAATGATGTCAATAAAATATGATGTATGCATTCATTGATCTGTGGGTTTCACCATTATTCATGGAATAACAGAGAAACTTGTAATAAGTTCATTAACGAAATATTGATGACGGTAAGGGTGATGACAGCTGTCGATATCAATTCAGTCGCTGACCACGTTGATAAAACAACGGACGACGAGACGACAGTTTGTCCGAGACGTCTGTGTGGTGACAAATTGAGTTGCGATGTACCCTGAAACTTGTCTTTTTTAAATGGAATTAAATTAAAAATCCCAAGTGACGACAATAGTATCACACGAAAACATCAGAAACATGCATGTGCTTATACTTTTAAAATCGGGACACGGAGTTGTCACTCGAGAGAAATGTGAAATTGAATAAACATCCAATTTTTTGTGTTCACCCTGTGTGCTACACAGCTACACAGATGTCAATGGAATGGTATGACGCAGTCAGAAAGGAAAGATAGCATTCAAATAGGTTATGAAAACATAGGCATTGAATTTCGTGAGAACGTCCTGAAACCAAAAGAATAATACCTAATTTATATAGAAATTGAGACAGGAAATGAAAGTAAACATTTTAAAAATATTAAGTATGTAAGCAGTATACAAAACGGAGTAAGATGTATGCGCTAGAAATGTTGCTATTGCATAAATCCCAAGAGAAGTAAACACGTGACCTATTGATTCAATAAGGATGTATTCTATAAAGAATTAATCTTATAGGTCGTATCTTTATATAAAAAAGGTGTCGAAAAAATAGTTGACCTGTTTTAAGAAAAAAGCATAAAATGGAGATAGACCGTCGGACAAACTATATATTTGTAAAAAAAACTACACAAACATCTATATCGATGTGCAATTTGTATTTGTATTTGCATTTAGGTTGTTTGTTTTATTCTTAATCTTTTCTGAGTAGCCGTGCCTAAAAATAGAAAATCTCATCTTATCAGACATTCCTGAGCTGGGGGCGTACCTCTTCACGGTGGCTCTCATCCGATGTACAAGCAATAAAAACTATTTATGACGCTATTACAAACATCATTTTTCTGAAGTACCTACTACCTCATTACCTGAGCGGAAGATTAATGGATAAAACGATAAAATAACATGAAATATACATAATGAAATCAATCTTTAAATCGTGACAGTTTGAAGATGTCCATATTATGCAAATCTGTGGCAATTACAGTTGCGACAATACAACGAACAAATTGATAGATGAACGGTATATTCAGTAAAAAATAGGTATTTTGGACAATAATTTCATTCGATGTACTGTAAAAGTCATAAACATAAGAACGTCGCCATCAATTAGGTATAATTTTTTTCGTTTTGAGCAAGGTCAGCTTCTGGTCATCCTTCCTGTGCCTACTTATTTTGCAAATTAATCAGTCCAAAAGTTTATTTTTCTCCACACACAGCACGTTGTCCAGAGTACGATCACGACTGGACTGACTGACGCTGGAATAATATTTATTTTGTTCTGAGGTCTATAAAACTTCTAAAATGCCATACGGTTGGTCAGTTTCCAAATGAATTAGCATTAATACGCAATGAACCAACAAGTTTACATAGGTTCTTTAATGGTTATATAAAAGTGAAAAAAAGTATAAAAAATAATTGATGTAATTGTATCTCTTTTAAAGGCCTCATCATAATATGACCGATAGTAGTGACAATAATCGTAGCAATTTACATAAAATTTGACCACCCTCTATTGTACTTGGTGTAATTCATGAATTGTTTGAGGAAGCTAAAAAAATGGTCATCATCGTCATCAGGATCGTCAGCATAATCATTGTCGCTGTCACTGTCATTACCACACGGATTAATTGCGCTTGTCAATTTTTATATAAGACGCATTATATTTAAAACACTTTCATGTACAGTCATTCGTAGATTTATAGCTGCAGAGAACATTTTTTGGCAGTGGAGTTAATGTCTCCTTTTGTCATGAACGGTTATATGCCTTTTATGTGTTCCTTATAAGGACAATAACAGATAGATATAAGTGCGCATCAAGTAATAATTTAAAATATACTCCGTTCTGTTCCAGTGACCATGACTTGAAAACTATGTACAGTCGAATTTGATTTATTGGGTCCACTACGGTCTTGTAGTTTTGTGACCACATCTCTCTTTTTGCATGATTGCTTATTCGCTGGTACATTTTCTACTTTTCTATGCATTTCACCTAGATTTTAAGCGAAAGCAGTTCTCAGAATGGCCATCTCTATAAATCATACACGCACAAGTACACTTGCCCATAACTCCCCTGGTTTATTCAATTACTTATGAGAAACCTGCTTAAATTATAAAACCATTAACTCAAGTTTATTACATTTGAAAGTAAAATTTTATTAATGCAGTGTTTCCCAATAAAAGTAGGTATTTCAGGATATTTTATTAAACGAAATTATGCACCTGGTTAATTGTTGACTATAAACCTGTAAGTCTACCTAAATGTAGTTTTTGAAATATGATGTATGACATGTACAATGTATAAGGATTTATATTGAGAACCTCCTTGGCATGGCATGCTTGTCATCTTTAAAGTTGATTGACCACTCTCAAGATTCATATTGATGTGTCACATTTGAATAGTGAACTATGCACTTAAATTAAAACTATAAACAGCATACCTACCACATATCCCTGAACCCTGTGCTACACGTGGTTGACCGACACCCGCCCGAAAATAGTCTAACGATATTATGCACCATTTTAATATATTTATTCTATTTTTGCAAAATGATAGTGATCACCAATCGCCAATTTGCAATAATTCTAATCCGTCCACCAACGTCATATTTTCCCAAGACATGTTATAAGACGACAATTTAATTCGTAGAAGCAAAATATGTAAAAAAAAAAATGAAAGGAAGGTAGTAAATAAAGATGCGCATCTAAAATATAATGCGAAGCGAACGCCCTTCACCGTTTGTTTTTGTACGCTTTATGAATGTTGACAAAGAATGTTTGCTCGGCCAGCCTACGCATTTTCATATTAGCAAACTCTCGTTCGTAAGTCATCATTTATAGCTTGTTAATTCGTAGAAGGAGTAAGAAGGAATG
The DNA here is from genome assembly GCA_027743765.1 of Coecobrya sp. COE2. Taxonomy (NCBI): domain Eukaryota; kingdom Metazoa; phylum Arthropoda; class Collembola; order Entomobryomorpha; family Entomobryidae; genus Coecobrya; species Coecobrya sp. COE2. The sequence goes on along the minus strand of JAHZMV010001446.1, from coordinate 15,963 downwards.
TCTCTTGTTTTTCCCAAGAGCACATACACTTGACTAGACTGCCTGAAATTATATTGTTTTGTTGGATTACCTGAACTGATTGCCAACGAACTACTGAAAGTGGTAATGCAACAACAAAACAACAAGAGGCAAATATTGAAAAAATATGCGATATTCTAATTTTATGCAGAAGACCTTCGATATGGTAGACTATATAGTATCGATGATGATACCATGAAACAGGTATGTCGCCTTTTCCTTTTCAGTGTTTCGCTGGATATTTCAAGAATTTACCGGATAAATTTGCAATTCGCACTGATTTTGTGCTAATTTTAGTTTGATGCAGTACTTTATAGTGTCCACATATCCAAATATGGCAAGGTGCATCGGTTAACCAGTAATATACGTGGGATGCCTTGCGCAATCAGAGTTCAGAAATAGTTGTTTATTTACTTGGAAAACTGGTTAAAGCGGAGATAGAATTATGGATGGCAGAATGACGTCAAGTAAGTAGCTAGAAAAAAAGTTACTTTAGGTCACTCTCTGACCATCAGCAAATGCAAGGTATGCACATGACCCATTAGCAATTTTGCGTCGTGACCGAACGCAGAGGAAAAAATTAACATTTTTGTTAAATTCTATTATAATGAAACTTGCCACCAGTTGGTTCAGGTATTCACAGGAAGTGAGCTATAGGTCATGTACGTCACAAGTTGCAATGCCTCGCGACGTCATCAACTGTCCTTAAGGAAATTATAGGCCCTTTCCCGCGAAATAGGTAGGTATTTTTAAGGACTAATATTATTCATTTTTACCAATTTTAACACTAAAATTAATTAGATTTATAAGCAGATAGCCAGAATTGCCTGAAAAGGCGGTTTCCTCGAGCCACCTGCATAGTAAGGATGACTAGTTTCGTCTCGAATGCGTCAGACTTTCTGTCTACTTCAATATTTTGATGGCTATACATACATTAGGCACTTAAACTTGCCTACTGCGCACTTAACTCGTTAGTAAAAGTGTACCTACTTACATTACCATTATTCAAGATAAATTAAATGTAGTAATCATAATGGGTTTCTCTATTCTGGCATAAATTACGTTGACAGTTAAAAAATGGGGTCATCCAAACACAAGTGTTCAATCAAAACTATTATGCAGAGTCCTCCTTATTCGCATCATTGAATTTAATTTCACCACCAACCAACCAAAGTGAAATCATTTATTATTACAATCAGTTTTTATGATTTCTACTATCAGTTTATCATCATATAAGCTCTGGTCCTACTACTGCCTAAATTTCATCCTACAAAATTATGTTTAGTAGAATACCATCTTTTATTACTGCCATTATTGTCTGAACATTGACTTGAAAAGGAATCGTATGATTTTAATCGTTACATTACCAATTCCCTTTTTTACTTTCATTTTCCTATGTAAAAGCATGAAAAGGTTTGCATTTGTTGGAGAACGGAGGAAATTGAAAAGATGGCATACTTCTTCCGTCCGACTCCGAAAGATCCACCTTGAGAATTACAAGGTTTTTTTTACCTTTGTGATATGAATTTTCATAAGATATGCGTGGGAGGTTGGATTGAGACTTTTGGGACTTTGTGAAACGGTACAAATATTTGTGATAGGGTAGAGTATATATATGTTGTTACGTCGTGGTTTTTTAAGCGAGATGAGCTTTTCCTTACTCTCTATGGATTATCAAAAATATTGAATATTATATAAGCTATTGTGTAGGTTCAATCAGTAATGAAAAGAAATCATTTTCATCCACGACAGATTTATTAGAGTCGAGGAGACATAAAAAGTTGCAAACGTGGATATTCCGTATTCTCCCCCACATATTGTACTCTCATATAGACCATTATAAAAGTCCTTTATCACCGGGGCTTCCCTTTTCATAAATTTTCTTTTCTCTGACTCCAATATATACTGCTCCCGTGGCGTTATCTTCCGTAGTTTTTATGTTTTTGCGGAAAACGTGACAAGAATTACTTGAATAGCTCAGGGATCCATCCAAAATATTATCATGTAGCATGTACGTGATGAGAGGGTAGATGCTTCACACACACAAGTACCGGGCATAAGTATTAACCTTTTGTGTGTATGTGTGCTTTAAAATTTGTCATGCGTCTGGGACTGATATAGCTTGAGCTAATTCGTGTGCCTACAGGTTGAAAATTACCACACATTTTAGCATCTTTCCTCCTACCACATGCCGCACATGTGGAGACTTCTAAGTTGCAGATTGGCATGGTTTGTTAGACGTGGAAAAATGCAATGTATTTGAAGAGTGAAGAGCACAGAGTGTGGAGAGCCAAGATGGATCACACTATATTTTCTAGGTTGACCCAAGATTTGCCAGGTTGGTTTGCCATATTCTACGACAGGTTGAAATATCTATTTTAATTTATTTCTTCTAGTATCAAATATTAATTTGATTATAAGCTTCGTGATGCCATTCCAAAATATCTAATTCGAATAACCTATAACGAAACACATAATTTATGTAAAAATGTAAAAAATATGCCTTCGTGGATTTCACCCGTGAACTCGACTTATGGAAATTGGCAATGATTCAATATCACCAGAAAATACGTTCTACGAAAATGAAAAGATTTTTTTGTATGAATGGACAAGTTTTGGAAGAATTGAGGTGTAAAAAGTATAAACAAACAAAGAAACTGTTTGCAGCATTTGTTATCTCGGCATATTATCTACTACAGCACCGGTAAACTTTTAGGCCAAAAAACACATGAAACCATGATTATAGACCTTTTGACATCATCATACTTTGTGAAAACGAAAATGACTCAAAAGGTTCAACGAAATCTTTGGGTGAATCAGGGATAAACACATTTAGAGGTACACGCACACGAGTAATCCCATAAAATTGGCGCGCTTGTAGAACGGATATAGTGATTTCCTAC
>JAHZMV010001446.1:0-12948 GCA_027743765.1 Coecobrya sp. COE2 | reverse complement strand
AAATCTTTGGGTGAATCAGGGATAAACACATTTAGAGGTACACGCACACGAGTAATCCCATAAAATTGGCGCGCTTGTAGAACGGATATAGTGATTTCCTACGTACTTATCGACCGACGTAAACGAGACTGTGTTTATATTTATTTATTTTCTGTGTGCGTGGATGGATAAACTAAATACCTACATTTATATCGATACAGTTATGTAGGATATATGTATTTATGTCTAGAACCTAAATTGTCAGATTTGTATATAAACTTGTGTGTCTCATTGAACCGAGCGAGCTGAACTTCAAATTGTTATGCATCCACCCACACAAACACGCAGTTCTGACATAATACTGCACAAGCGCAGCACGCCGCAAAATTGATGGCATAAGAACACATTATTTTCATACGTGCGAATTCCTATACATATAATCTCTGGCCAAGTTTGCTCATTCAAGTAGAACTCAGGAAGTTTTACATACACTCCAGAACTGAAATAATAATAATAACACATCCAACGAAAGCAAAATGCAAACTTGGATGGCTGACGTTGTAATAAATATATTATTACGATCAGTCACTAGCAATGACTCAAAAGTGTATTCTGCTGTGTTATATGCAAATTCTCTAGAACTAAAATAATATATAGCACAAGAAATAAATTTCACTCCAGAGTTCACAACAAACTATCAGAACTTTTCTACTTCAGTCAGTCAACATGTGTATGCTCTTGATATTGTCCGTGGGTTGATGAACACATGGAGGCTACAGTGAGTATTACTATTACGTGGTTTTACCCAGAGTTCATTTTATTGAGTGTGCAGACATAGAGGAGGATGAGAAACGGTAAAAATAGAATTTCACCAGAAAAATCATTGATGCACACAATGCATACGCATTTATTTCAGCGGGTGCTTTATGGAAACCAACATACATACATACATCGCAAATCAGGGTTCACCACCATTCCATCAAAGAAAAGGAATCAATCCAATGTTTTTACTACACCATTTTTTACGGTGAACGTGAAATGAATCATTAAAAAAGCACACATGTACGATTTTGCGTGACTTTTTGACGTAGTCATGAACACACATTTGTGTCTGTACGTAGAGAGGTAGTGGGGAAAGCCAATTCATAAATAATATTATAAACAGTGAGCTTGTTTTCTTTTTTACTGCTCCTTTTACCTAAATTGCCTTTGTATGAAGTCAAAGAGTTAATACAAAAGTTTGTGACATATTTGCCTTTGAAAAGAAAAACAACTGCGGAATTGTTGACGTGGGATTAGAAAAGTGTACCTTTTCTGGCTGGTATTTTTTGGGGTAAATATATACCTACGCATTGATGACAGAAAACAAGAAAAATTGCACACTGTTCTGAACAGCTTCATATTTTACGATCATTTGCAACTCTTGCTTAAGAAGCTCATAAAAAGATATTAAGCCATCGCCGTGATTTTATTTGTCTTGATGCTTTAAGCCCACATTTGTTCCAGAGAACCGCTGAAGCGAGAAAGTAACGAGCTAAAAGTAAGAGTAGAACGGGAGAACTCTAAATATTTATTGGATGTTTCCTGTTGAAAACGTTTACTTGACACGAAAGAGAACGGAATAGGAATAATAGTAAGAAACCGTATAGTTCCCCTATGTAGAATACAGTATAAAATGTAAATACTGAGAAAATTATGCGCTCAGAAAATACGCACTTAATCTTTGTATATAGTATCTTTTACAACGGAAATGGTAGGAAATGAAGAGCCCATTACTAACTTCTTACTTTTTTGTCACCTATATAATCCCCCACCCACACCTTGTTATAACGCTTTATACATTCTATAACCGTAAATCCTAGCAGATGACTTTTGCTGACGTTTGTATGAATATTTTCCCAAGAAAAAATAACATTATTCCACAGATATCTGTTTGAACGTGCTTATCAATATGCACAGTCAGTTTATCTGAGAATGTTTAATGTTTAAATAACCATAAATTTTATTGCTTACCTTTTCGATGTACGTGGCATTGTGCAACTCTTCAAGTGTTGGTCTCTGGAATCCTTGTTGTAATGACATTTGATCCCTGTAGTTGTCCATCTTGGGCAACGCTTCTCTTGTGAGCTGGCCAATACTTTTGTGGTAGCGCGTGTCATAAACGTAAGTCATTTGGTTTGGAGACAAGCCATCGTGGCCGTCCCCATCCTCCGAATCCGGGACTATAGATCCCACTTTGTTTACTTGAAATCGGCTATTTTCACTCATTTCATGGCTGGGTGGCCCGCTGGCCTTGCTGATACTCAGCTTCCCTGAGCTTGGCATATTTCACAGTATTCTTGTTTCCTCCGGGACAAGAACGGGATAAGAAAGGGTGCTTTGGTTTTGTCGCAAAAAAAATACTTCTTTTTGTGTCGCTCAAAACGACAGCAACAACTTACTGCTGCTCTAACAAATAACCTCAGCCTTTTCTTTCATGTATACGAAAAGGAGATGTGTGGCAAAGATAAGTAAGGTGCACACACGACGAGGGAAAAGGAGAGACTCCCTTTTTGACTTTAAAAAGGTAATGCCAAAAAAATCTTATTTTCTTCGTGCAAAAATTGGTTCAGCTGGTCTCTTGCTTTTTAGAGCATCAGATCAACTCGATAAATGATCTTAGGAAGAGATGCCAGCTTAGTCTGTGATGGAATTGAATGTGTGTATGAGCCAAGGGCTGCTTTTTTCTTCTTCTTTCGTCAATTTGCAAGGCTGCTGTAACTCCTCCTAAGTAAAAAAATACAGGCAAGTTTATGATAGAGATACAAAATATTATAACATTTACTGTAGCTTACACACTCCGGATATGCCATACTATTGGGAAAACAGAGCAATGCGGTTCTGTCTTATTTCTATAAATACATACTTTCTGAGAAGGTGAATAAAAGAGATGTTATCCAGGAAAATTTGTTTATGCTGTTATGCACCTTATTACATATTATGTATACATTCAGAAAGAGTAAACTTTTATCTTTTAGATAAGCCTATATATGGTCTGTGTCTGTGTATATTATACAATGTTTGGTTTGGAGGAGCTTTTCAGGTTTGTTTGTTTGTTTATGAATACCTGGGTTGTATGTATACCTCTTTGTTGTAAAATCTTAACCAGTCTTCTTGATAATTGCTGCCAGCGGGCAAGAAGAAAACGACGAAGATTCAATTCTAGAAAATAAAAAGAAGCACCAGCAGCAGCAATTGGATTTTTGTAGTCGTTTTGAGAAAAGAAATGCTATATAGCATGGTTCCGAGTTACGACAGCATCAAGTGGAAAATTTACTCAGAAAAAGAGAAAGAGTAGTAAAAAGAGTGAAATGATCCTCTTTTCCAGAAAGTATTAAAATTATTTTGATCAGCGGGATGTTGTTCATTGCAAACATGCATCCATAATATTTCTTGGGGTTTTGCTATATTACTGGGAAAATTCGCCTGATTGATTGCAATTTCTATAACTTTCTGCGAAATATACTAGAAAGGTTTATGTTAAGACGGCTTTAAAGAGAGTTCTTTGAATCTACCTATATTGTTTGCGGATCTATTTTTGGTTATGTTGCTAAAAGGAAAATTATAGCGTGATGGAATTGGCATCAATTCTCCAGGAGGAAACAGTTACATCAGAACAGATGAATACTCCATCAGCTTAAAACTGTATATAAGCTTTCCCTTCTTTCTGACTTTTCCCGACAACTTCCATTCACATGATCGCATTTAATAACAAAACATCTTTTCACCATGCATTATCTATCTCTATTCTGTATACTTACTTAATGTAAATAACTAGTCAAGTTTTAACGTAATAATAAAAAGAAAAGAAAATGTTTGTGTAAAGAAGCATGTTAGTTGTGCCAAGTTTGTTTGTCTTAGAAAGAAAAATTGAAGCTAGCAAAGATGTTATGCAAATATGTACGGGGAGCTTTTCAGATATTTGAAAGGTTTTGTTATTTCAGGTAAGTAACAAACGACGAGACTAGACGAAAATGCTAAAGGAAATTTCCATATATTTATAATAAATTATGGCAAAAGCCATAGTCATATAAATGATCATAGGAAATAAGTTCATTATAATGGAAAGCTAATTTCTGGAAAATGCTAAATGAAAATATAATGTTAGCTATATTAAAATTAGGGATATCGGTTTAACTAATTTTTCACAGTATTCAGAATAACCATGCATTAAAACAAACGTTTGAGTCTTTGAAAATATATTTCAAATCGATTTAAAATACATGAAAAATTCATCGTGAAATGTTCTTAGTATTGCCTAGCTGTTTTTATATCCTGTATACTCTACAACTTTATTCGTTAACTTACTTAGCCATAACACAAATTTCTAGCCAAACCAATAAAGATGATGCACTTAACTGTAAACTTTTTATTTATTTTCAAGCATCGAAGAAAACCATAAAGTTCCTGTATGAATGCTGCAGATGTGATATATGCAATAACCTGCACTAACTATAATATGCTTTGTGTGAAGAATTCTCTCCGCACGAATTAGCTTTCTTTCTCTTCTTAAACAGTTTACTTTTTACCTTGTGCCTTCAGCCCTCTGCCTTGGAAGGAAGGAACGAACTTTCCTTGTGGGATGCGATGAAAACCCGATCCTGGGAAGCCGCTGTGAAACGTAGAATGCAACACCGTTGATTCTGACGCTTCTTCTGGATTGCTTTTCCCTTTGAATTTACTTACTGTCACCCTAAGTCTTTCTTGAAATATTATATTCTATCACTCATTCAGTCAAAAAGTTGCGATTTACCACGTCTGATCTTTCTAAAGATCATGAAGGTTTATAAGACGGTCGCTGCTGCTGGATTAAACTGGTGTATGTGGTGATGGAAAGTTGCGGTGAGCAAATTGTTTTTATGTACTCATCTTTCTCTGTACGTATGAATAGAATTGCTGAGGGGCAAGTGGAAAGATCAGATGAACTAAAAAGAGTTGTTTTTTTCTCTTCTTCGATTTTTTTATTCTGAGTAAGTTAGCGTCTTAAATCGTAAATATTATAATCTTCACTCTAAATTTAATGGAAACTTTAAGTTTTTCTTTCACCGGCTTTATCTCAAGTAAAGAAAGTTTTCATATAAGCTCTGCTAGAGCTCTACAAAAGTCTAGACGGACACGTAGAAAGTACGGCTGGAATGAAATTAGTTGGTCTGTGGGCGCTCCAGTAGTGCCAACACCAATAGCACGACGGTGTATGATGATACTATTTTTCTTAGGAAGCGTTCAATCAAAAAACCGTCACGTGTCTTCACAATAAAAAAGTTTTGTTTGCACTACACAAAGTATTCGGGTGGAATTACTGGTGGGTTTCACACACGATTTATACAATATCAGGTAAAAACAAACAAAAAGAAACTTCCTGCATGGACACCAAAAAATTTCAAGAATGAAAGTATTAAAGGGGAGAAACGGAAATAAAGAAAAAATATAATAATAAAGTATTTTAGGTGAGGATGATTTTCACAACGAGGGGAAAAGTGACATATGAACTGGCTGCTTGACGGAGCCTGACTTGCCAGCTCTCAGCGTGGTTTGCGAGTGTAAATAGTTTCTTGTTATCGCTTTATACTTGACTTTTTTACTTTGTTGTATGTTGTACTTGCTCACACTAGTTACTCTCCATCATGATCAAACAGTGAGAGAGAACACACACCACCGCAACCTTTTTAACAAGTGTTGTGTGTGTAACTGGTAATAAATATATATGAAAAGCAAACGCTTTAATATGTATTGCACATACATATCTCTCTGTACAGGTTCCGTGTGAGCTCTGCAAAATGAAGGAATATGAATCAACAGAAGTGAATGAATGCGCTGACAAAAGAGTTTTGAAGGGAGTCGAGCCGTATAAACAGCAGAGCTAAGAAGTTTTATAGTTAAAAAACTACAGAGTATAAGGTGGTGGAAAAGAACTAATATAAAAGTTGATGATGATAATGATGGCGGTGGTTGGTAGTGGTAGTAGCCGTCGTCGTCGTCACAGTAGTAAAAAGTAGTCCGGTGGAGGAGTAGTAGTAAGTAGAGTTGTAGTCGTCTTCCACCAAAGAAATAAAATGTGAAAGAGTTTACTTTATTTATATGCACATGGACTGTATAGATATACACATTAAATATTACTGCATGTATGATAGAGTTATGTAGATTTATTTGAGCCTTTTTATCCGCGGATTGGATATAGACGTACAAAAATGAATAAGTTTACCCACGCTGCTGCTGCTCTCATGTAAGCGCTGGGTGAGATGATGAGTGCGATGTGGAAGATGAGAGCGTGCAAAAGGTCTACTGACATGTATATTAGGATTAGCGTAATGGACAGGCACATTTCATATTTCCATGCTTGTGTAATATTTGAAATGAAGGATCAGGGATTTTGAAGGCTTTTATATAAATAGCAATAATAATAATATTTACTATTATTAATTTGATGTGAATACATAAGAGACGTATAATATGCTTGCTGATGCCGATGCTGAGAGGAATAACCACTTCGATAGTGACTAGGATGTTGTGAGACATCAAGTCATACTACCAAGTATTCATAAAGCGATTGTTTGTTGATCTGCTGACGGAACTTGCAGTAGTCTCATGAACCCACTGTAAACAGAAGGATTATAAATGCGCCCCACTATATATTATCACCATTGTTGCGATTTCGCGGCTGCGGCTCTGACAAACATTGTTTTGGGCTGAACGAGTTTTGCAACAACGCTTCCGATTGAACAACCCCATGCAAAATAAACGTAGACTACCCTAATACTAGGGGAAGCTGTGACCAGCAGAGATTGACGCAGACAGACAGATAAACAAGATAAAGTCGATATCAGCTTAAAATGCTTCCAGAGATATTTGGAAAACACAGTGTTGGTGGAAACCGTTTTATGCATGATGCACGTCTCTTCATGTAATCATCAGACTGCTATTATGATGATCACACTACATGACTCTTCTACTTCACTTGACAACTTTCATAGAAATAATTCGCAAATATTAGACATGTATTAGACATTCTGAAAATGATGGAATTGATGAGGTCTTCGACAAACAGTGTGTGAAGAAAGGGATGAAAAATTTAATAGTTGAGTTGCGACCATAAACAACATTTACCCCATATAGTTATTATTGCATTTTCTTAATAAGACAGTATTGCCAAAAGTAAGTACAAATGTTAAACCCCTTCGTGTACTATTATTCCATGCAGAATGTTGAGGAATGCATACAAGGTAATCTTGAAGTTTGTTATTTTTCATGCAAGTTCCATGTATTTTAGTTGGCAATGAATGCATGTTCCTTATTCTTTTCTTATAAAAGAACTCACTATATGAGAGTGTACATATAAGATGAATAAAAGTTTACAAATCCGACACATGCAGAAGGAAAAGAAAAATCCGCGATCATCCATCCAACAGTCTATATCCAGTCAACTTTATTCTCTCATCCAGCTACATCTAGAACGTGTTTTTCTGAGAGAGCTGCATAGCTACAAGTACAACGACAGGAGAGAGAGAGAGACTCGGCAAGAAAAGCAGACACTGCAAAAATGATCCAAGTGCTGACGATTGTAGTTGTTATTGTATAGCAAGCAGCAAGAACAGGAGTACCAGTTGAATACAGACTACAACTTGAACATTTGTACACATCAATACATACACGTTTTTGGTTGCTTGCTAAATTCATGGCGTCATGGTACATATAGATATGATAGTAGGCCTCTCTATAGTCTATTCCTGTCCTGGGTATTTGAATCGGATTTTCTCTGCAAAATCATGTGTATGGACGCTTGGTAAAATCCTCTTGTTGATCTTACTTAAGGGAAAAAAAGATGTGCGTGTGATCATCTTTTTTATAACGTGTTTACAGAAAAAGCAGTTTGAGGAAATACGGTGCGTTGTACTCATGGCATTTCCCCCACTTCACATTATCAAATGTATACCATACACGGCTTTTTTGCGAGTACATTTTTCTTCAATATTTCTTACAATAACGTCAAAAATATAATGTGTCTTTGCCATTGTAACATGATGGCTCCTTCACTATTACAGAAGGGACCACTTCTTCCCAATATATATTGTTTCCTATTGCTTGGTGCATCCACTTTCCGACGGGAAAAATTGTAGACTTGTGTGGGCTCATATTTATATATTTTTTATGTCCTGCGCTAAAACTATCTTAATAAAAATTTTATTTTCCTTTCATACATTATTTTACATGATCATCAAAAACTATTTACAACTACAAAATATCTAATGCATTATCAAATAATAAAAGATGAACTCTAAAAACCAAAAGCATTAAAATCATATTCCTTGGCACAAATGTTTAAAGTGAGACAGCAATGAGAACTAATATATTAAATATGATGTACTGATTTTTTACAAAAATGTAAAAATTCGTGTCATGTCATAAAGCAACAAATTAGCAATATTTTAAAGAAATTGGTAGGCAGACAACATTTATGTATATTCATTGTACATGTATGCCATTGCCGCTTTTACTTGAAATCCGCAGTTTGTACATCGATATTTTCGGCAGCCATATAGGCATGCATATAGGTACACATGTATTTAATGTTTAGTTTAGTACAACATTTTTGTCATGAAAAATTATGACTATAAATTGATTTGATTACGGCACATCAGCATTCCATCGCGCGTCGACGATAAAATGCTTTAGAAACACACAATGCCACCCCAACCCACAACTTTTCTCTTTATACAGCTGGCCACCATAAAGCAGTCAGATCAAGCCAATTTTGCTAGTTTTATGAATATCATATTTATGAACTTAACGTACGAATAGTGTGTTGTAGCGCCTTGTTGATTAATATTCCTATGATGAAGAAGTCCTAGAAAAGCTGTGTGCAAAATTCACTTTTTGCATAAAAATTCCTGTCTACTACGACATGCATATGCATAAGGTTCATCTGTCGAAACTTTACAATATTGATATATTCTTGTCAGAATGAAGAATTAGCTTGATTGAATACATTATACATATTATGTGTATTCGGGGGTATTCACTCAAGGTGGCCGATTTAAATACGCGACACAATTTTCTCGAATTTGGTGGCCTTGTTTTTATGCATACCATCCAACGATAAACGGTTATAAAAGGAATAGATTTGATTACATCTTGAAGTTAATTATCGTTCGATATATGATATCCACTTCAATTATTAAAAGAATACATAATTATACTTTTAACTAATGAAAGTCTAAAGTTAGTTTATGGGGATAGCCGATTCACTTCTTAAATGCTAAATTTAATATCACTCCATTATCATTAAACCAACTCAAGCGTATTCCAATCAATGTACATGGGTACTTTGGGTACATTTCATACAAGCAATTCCAGTGCATGAACTTGAAAATGTAAGTTATCAGTCATCGAGCTAGCTGTACCACAACAGGATGATGTTTCATTGCAAGCAATGCACTATGAATCATTATTTAATGACTCATGACATGACTTTGAAACGGTTATCAATGCAAAATTATATGAAGATGTTGCAGAAGATAACCACACTGCATTTTCGTAATGCTCTTCTGGTTCTAAATAAATTGAATTACTTTTTCATTGTTTCCGACAATTTTAAACTCATTATTTTTTGCATACATTGGTTTATGATGACGAGGAAGATATTAATCTAAAAGTTTTAACGCGGAGAACTTTACAACCTATAACGCTATGTATATTATGTGTAGGATGAGTTATTACTTATTACTGAACTCTACTCCGTAAAGTTGTGAAACAGTCATGCTGAAGCTGATAACAATGGGCACGAGGGTAGTACAGGCTGTACGTAATATGCTTCCTATTGTTTTAAGGCCGTGTGGTACAACTGCCCAAGTAGTGCCCACACATGTATGTATATATACATACCCTACATACAGTATGCCAATATTAATAAATAATTTCCTCATACCTGTCATATGCATAAATTCTCAGTTCATATTATAATAAACTAGTGCATGAATACTCATTATATAGGTATTATGTTTACAGTCGGCATCTAAAAAAGCGCCATAATTAACAGTAACGCTGCTGCCGGACAATGTACACCGTACATCGCTTTTCAAACCATGTTACTTTTTGAAAACTCCCAGTTTGATAAATACTAACTATTTTGTTCACAGACAGAGAGACTGGCTTGTTGTCTCTTTGTATTTATAACAAGTTCATTTGATCATATGCGATTATTAGCAGAGTTACCTTGATAAATATTTTTAAAATGAAACATCCTGTTTCAGATTCATATCTTGCAATTGCATACTTTGCTAATCATGCTACCTGTTATGCATATATTTTTAATAATAATTTTGCTGCTGCAAGAATACAAGATTCATATAAAGGCTGCTACCCTCCCTGGTCCATAAGTGGCGTCAATTTAGTGGAATGTAGCTGAAACAAGTAGCACCGCACTAGTGGCAGTGTCTGGAATTATTTATTGCTCATCATCATCATTCACATTGACAATCATCATCAGATTTAATGATTGTCTTTCATTATCACCAGCACACCACTAATGGGATCTTTTTATCATACACGGTTTCTCGTCGTTGTGGCTCTCGCACCACTGTTATGGTCGGTTGACTTGTAATTATCTACAGAATATATTATTGCTGATTGGCATGTCATGTTAAAAATTGAATAGTATCTGCAAATTCCACATTCCTACATTTCATCTGTCACTATTACTATTTACTTTACTTTTTACTACGTTGTTATTATTTTGAAAATTAAAAAATTCCTGTATCAGTATTCGTCAAAAGGAAATTCGCTGGAAATGCAAAGTCAATACCATTCATTATTAAATTCTAATAATCATGTCATACTTCAGCATACGTCATATCATCGGCGCAGTTTAGATCCGTTGTTAGATTACCATAAATCAATTGTATGTGCATAGAAAATATTTGTCATATTGTAGGTAGAGCATATTTAAACGCTATTCTGTAAACACAAGCTTGGAAACACATTTAGACAACTAGATAAGTGTGTGGGCTAAGGATAATTAATAATGTACTATTTTTCATTAGTTCTACTTTAAAATGCTACTGCAGTACAGTAAAAACGATCGATTTTAAAATAGAGTGGCAAAATGTGTAAACTGCAAAATATTAAGTTCTCATAATTGCGTGGCTGTGCGCCATCAAATACACAGGTCAATCAATATCAATATCCAAATATGTAGGCTTTAATTTGATGTTTCTAAATGGCACATGTATGTAAATACCTACTCCGAAGGAGATCAATTTTTTTGCATTTCTCTGCCACTTTTACGTTCTACACCTTCAACATGCAAATAATTTTCCAATTTTTGTGTGGTCGAAAATGACCCTGGAAAAAATACTATTAGTTTCAAGGCCTTGCCGTCAATAAACCTATCCTATAGTTTACCAGGTCAATTTGAAGCTGTAAGCGAATATATGCGCATGCTAGAAACATTTCAATAATTTACATAAATCGAATTCTTCATCTTATTTTACACAAATGTATGAAATGAAAGTGGTTATAGAGAAGTTTGTATATTGAGCCATCTTCTGCCTTAGGCCAGCCGGAGTAACGAAAATAAAGAAGAATATCTTTCTTGTTGAAATTATGTAAATAAATGCCGTCTCCAGTTAAGAAGTTCCAGACATTTCATCAAACTAAAAGAGATTGAATGTGTATCAAGCATGTTTATCCACTTCACAAGAATGTCAATGGTCTTCATTCACTTCCTAATATTGATTCAGACAAGAATTATCAACAAAACAAAAGGGAACATCGAAATTATATAAGACTTTATACATGGAACCGATCGATGAATCGTACGACCAGTAGCTGTACATTAAATTCTACTTAAATTTATGTGTTTTTGTCTCAACTTCCAGTTCAACTGGATGAGTAAATGATGGCGACTGGGGCGACTGGGAGTGTCTTAAGGAACAGGGAACAGATAGGTAAATAGTGTAATCGTCTAGCATAAAATATCAATACATTATAGAGATATTCTTCTGAGGATAAAAACAGGTTTACCTTCTCTTTTAATAAATTAAAAATGTTCTAAGAATAATATATCATTCATTCATGATAATGTCGATTACTAAAAAACAAAACAAGATGCATAGAGATGCTCATCTAGCATCTCCGCTCTTTCTGTATAAATATTGGCGATTGTTCATCCAACAAGTTGAAAGTGAAAATGAATCGGTTAACTAGTTTTTTTTTTGTAAACCAGTGTGTCTCATCACACTTCACACTTGCCATTGCATATATATTTCTTGGAGTAAGTCTTGTGAGTAGGTATAGACATGTCAATATTTATGTTATACAAGTTTAAATTGAAATTCGCATATTTTTTTTATGGAGATATGAGAAAAAAGGATTGAGGAAGAAGCCGAATTAAAACAAGAGATAGGTACATAGCACGATTTAAAGAAGTGTACCAAGTTGCAGAGAGCCCCTGCCATGGACGAAGTAGAAACCAGATCATGGTCGGTATTCACATTATTGCCGTATTATGGGAATTTTTAACCTGTTTGGAAGATGAGTATGTAATATGCAAAGAATTGAGAGCACACTTGAACACAGTATGTAGGCATTATACATACATTTTTCATCCGCAGTAAAATAAAAAATTGCATAGTAATTACCAAATGGCAGAGTAAAGCTATATTAATGAGGGAACGCAGGAAAATAGAGAACGTGACGAGCAAACAGCATTAGATAAGTGATCATGTGATGGAAAAAAGTAACCAGATAGATTCAGTAAATTGTCAGGGTCAGGTGTAGTGAAATTGGTGAGGTAAGATGTCTGGCCGGTGTAACCAATTCCGTTAGCTGCCAGCAAGATTGCATGTTATGTCATGCAAGGGAAAAGTGCAAGATGTGATAATGGTATGGAATCGATGTTTTTAAAGTATTTGCACTGTCAAGTAAGTACGATGT
>JAHZMV010001445.1:0-34127 GCA_027743765.1 Coecobrya sp. COE2 | reverse complement strand
AATAAATAAATTATTGTTCATGATTGCGTATATAACATGCAGATTTGACATGCAGCAGCAAGCGCGCAGCCAAGTTCATAAACGTGTGATCTATTAGACGTGGCATATTTACGTGTTTAATAAGTTTCCTTGCTAATTTTCCCATCTCCTCCGAATTATATGAGCACATTCCTTTGAAATTGTTAATAATTACCCAGTATACAAATTACAGTCACCGCTTTTTTAAACTAGAAGAAAAAAATAATTATCATATCATCATTATCATCATCACACAAAAAGCAACACACGACTCTTCTCTGCTCGATGACTGCACAATAGAAGCAGCTTGCGTTTTGTAGGGATTTTTTTTGCATTGTGAGAAATTAGGGCCGTACTCATTACACTGTCCTGGGAACTTTTACCACGTGACAACAACACAAAACATATCATCTTCTTCTTCATCACAGCAGCATTGAAGAATACCAGCGTAACGTACATTTTTACTACAATTGCATTGCATTACCGTTGTCGACCGAATAATGTAGCTGCTGCTGCTACACATACACAACACAACAATGAATGAGCAGAGAGACGGACCGACCGACCCAGTTTTAACTACCAACAATACTAACTAACAATACAATGCCCCATAATGTTATGATGATACAACCCTGCATTATAATATGTAATAAATAAAAAAAATAAGTAGATTCACAACTGCACTACTACTGCACTGCTACAATTCAATTTTATATAAAATTTTAATGATGCTCTCGGCCGTGTAAGTAGGTATACATATTATATACCCTTGCTATACGCTTAAGGACATTATTACTCTGCTGCATAAATGCACTTAAATATCATAATACCGCAACATTGTTGTTGATGATAATCAACAAAAGTCTTCAGTAAGCTCAATAAGAAGAAGATGATTATGATGTCCATTCTTTCATTTTCTTGTAAAGCTCAGAAAAAATTTAGAGTGATATACCAGCAAAACTCAACTACTACAACAACAATATATCACACAACATGACACTGTTTGTAAGCAACATTGTTAGAACACACACATATAGGGAAGCGCCAACAAAAAAGTATGACACAAAAAAAATTATAAAGACTTTATCCGTGACTGACTGACTGACTTTTTTGTAATAAGAGCCGAGCTGAGGAAGAAGAGAAACAGGATGAAAGATTCAATGTAACAAGCCGACGCAGACAACAATCACGGTGGCCGAGATATTAAAAGCGCAATGCAGTAAAAGAGCAAACTATATGTACTGTTATTATTATTGCTGTTTGTTGGTATTATTGTTATTAGGTGGTAGGTACGCATTCTTCTAATAAATAATTTATCCATTCTCTCTATCTACGACGGTATCATCATTATAAAAGCTGTACAAGGCTGCGCTCTATACGCGCTTTCTTTACAAAACAAGGAAATGATCCGTGTAAACTTTTACGAACATTATTGGATCACGGATAAGTTAAGCAAGAGTTTTGCATTATGTATTATGCATGTAGATACATATATTATTCACAATAATTATGCATGAAAGTTGAGACAAAAGCTCTAATTTCCCAGCATGGTATGCAAGAAAACGACATTGTTTAGGCGGACTTATTATAATTAGCAGTAATTTTTTAAACCAGAAAAAAAAGTGTTGTTTTAAAGGCAGATTTTTATTACAAGTTGATGTGTGTTGTATAAAGTGGTTTGTATGTACATTATGGTCGACTTTATTATTTTGACGAGAAGTCAAGTTTGACTTGAAGACAATTCAAGAGCAAAAACCTGACCTGAGCGAGCAGCGCTTTTATTTTCCACCTGTCACATCGGATTTTAGTAGATATTATTTTCTTTACAGTACACACACAACAGAGTAATCATTTCCCCTTTTTACTTTATCCTCCGAAAAGGATAACAATGTGTTAAACGACTCATATTCCCTGTTTTTACGCCTTATTGCGAGTTTGCTGAGATGATGCCGGTAGATAAACTAGAAGAATGAGTGATGATGCTGATGATGATGATCGATTCTGAAAAGGTATGGCACACCGTCAAAACAAGCGTAAAAGTATATTGATAGGAGGGAAAAGGACAGTTCAATAGGTTTGTGTTTTGTTGTTGTTGTGTATATAATACCTATAATATTTATCATTTGTCAACACCTACCACTACTACTACTATTATCATTATATTTTAACCCTTTTGGTTATTCTTGCGGAGAGAAGTATATTCACTCAATTTGTAACTTGTAACCGCTATGCACACTTATACGGATACAGAAAAGATGGATGACTAGAGGTAATGTACAAGTTGAAACTTGTCTGTAAAGGAATTATTATTGTCATCATGATGAAATGTCCCAGTGTATTGTTTTCAACACAATAGCAAGGGATTGTACAATAGCAACAAAAGGTAAAGCAGTTTAAGAAGTAAAGCGCAAAAGGCATGATACTTTGACTGCTTGCTTCTGCTGCAGTGATGTTCTCAGATTTACATACTTTAAAACTACCATAAACAATACAATAGTCGGCAAAAGAGAATTTTGGGATCAAAAGAGTTAAAGGATCAACTACTTTTGGTATGCATGTAAAATAATTTTTGTGAAACATTGCCAACATTTACATGTAGCTGAAGTGTATACCTTTGTGTATATAGCAAGTTTATAAATAAAAAGGAATAATTGATTTTAAGGGACAAAAACGAGAAAAAAATGGAATAAAACGGTAATAATCAGAACAAGTCACCGCTACCACACAATAATATACAGAATTACTGCAAAATAAATGGTACACATCCACTAATGATAATTTTTCCAACCTTTCAATCCAAACAAAACAAGGTGTGGGAAGGAAAAAAACATAAAGGAACGGTGAGATATAAGTTATAACCTCTGTTCTGCTGCTGCTGCTACAATGAATATATTATGAATTTTATGAGAATACCTTAAGAGTTCATAATATGCACTGCATAAAATATATTTATGGCCTCTCTCTGTCTCTTCGACGAACTGATGAATGATAATGAATGACAAGTAATAACGGCAAGTTTCCAAAAAGCAAAGCTTATTATTAATATTAATACTTTAAATTATTGTGTAAAATATGACAGTCTGTAGCGCTTGAATGAATTCATATAATAATATTATTATGAGAAAAAAACGGCAAGTGAGTTTATTTGGAGGTGTCCCATGAATGAACTTGCTGCAAACATATTATAGCAGTCACAGTTTAGTGACTGACAAGTAGCCATATCATTAAACGCAGCAGAAAGGGCGAACAGGTAAGTGACTTTGTGGAGGCTTTNTATTATTATGAGAAAAAAACGGCAAGTGAGTTTATTTGGAGGTGTCCCATGAATGAACTTGCTGCAAACATATTATAGCAGTCACAGTTTAGTGACTGACAAGTAGCCATATCATTAAACGCAGCAGAAAGGGCGAACAGGTAAGTGACTTTGTGGAGGCTTTGCTGGGTAGCATGTATGCATGAAAAACTAAAATCTGAAAGTATCATAATCATAATATTTTAATTGTTTGCTTGACAGCACATCACCATTACATTTTAGAGGAAAACTTTATTTAGAGAAATTAACAAGAAAGCTAAATATTACGGAGAACAAGTCCCGTCGTTTGTAGGTAAATGACTGTGTATATAATAGTATGTATGTATATATGCATAAAAGTGTCCAAATAGAAAATCCTTTTGGTTAGAAGAATTTATTTACTTAATATATTTTGTTGGACTTCTCTTTTTGCACCAATGCGTACAGTATATCATAAAGAGTGTGTTGACTTCTAAAACTCTTCTTGTCCTGTGTTCGGCGGTTAAAACTTTTATTTTTATTTTGTTGCTGTTGTACTAAATACCAATACAGCTTTCCAACTTTTTTTGATTGATAGCTGCTATGCCTTTGTCTGTTTTGGCTGAAAGCTAGGCAATCGCAAATATTGCGTTTAATTTCATTATTACGTCTGTCATGTGTCGATACGATACTANCCTGTGTTCGGCGGTTAAAACTTTTATTTTTATTTTGTTGCTGTTGTACTAAATACCAATACAGCTTTCCAACTTTTTTGATTGATAGCTGCTATGCCTTTGTCTGTTTTGGCTGAAAGCTAGGCAATCGCAAATATTGCGTTTAATTTCATTATTACGTCTGTCATGTGTCGATACTACCTACAACAAGAGGTATTACATTACAAATATAGAATTCTTCTGAAGATAGAGATTTATAGGTACCTAAATCTCTGCTCCTGTGAAACTGTAAATAAATACAACAGATACTATACTACCTATTGGTTGGTAATACCTACAGCCTATTCAAATAATTATGCACGCATGCAATTTCACGAAATTGCGTAAACTTTGTACTACTTATGTCTATATTTGTTCATTTCATTTGTACATTCACTGGTCGTTAATGAGAATTGAAAGAATGGTGGATAAATGATATGCAAACAGAATTTCAAATCAAATTGTCTATATCGCTTAGATTGACAACGCAATGTAATCACTGCTGCTTAACATAAAAATGTTGCATTAAACAGCTTCAATGCCCTAAACAGTCGAAGCAGCAGTCTATCTTTTCAAATAAGTATAGGCATGTGTGTGCGGCGGTAATTACTATTTGGGTTATTAGCTATTATTATTACATTAACTTTTCATTATTATCAATGTACTCACCCCATTGATACCCCATCCATTATTATTGGTAGAGAGGAATAGAGAGAGAGACAATATATTATTATATAATTGTACGTATATGGCTCGTTGTGTTTGCAGAGGCGATACATTACTTTGCAATCTTTGGTGTAAACTGCTACTTTTCAGCAGCAAGCAATTAAGGCTGAACAATGCCACACACCGACAACTACTCAATTAATTAAATCGAACGAGTATGCGTGAACCTTTATGTTGTACATACACGGACGATAATTTTTTTTTCAAAAATATATTTATTGATCAACTTTTATGTGGTTGGCAATATGCTTGTGTTATAATATATGGCTATTGTTAATGATGACGACGATGGCAGAGTGCACGTTTTCCCTTCTCATTGTACATTACGTACACAGCGCGATAATTTCCTTCAACACCCACAACAATCAGCAAGATTTGCTTTGAAAAATGGAAAAAATAGCAGCAGGGTGCATAACATAGAACTTATTGAGCTATTTTTTACTTTGCTTAAGTACATCATGCACAGAATAAGTAAGTATGGGTCCTTAGTGCAAATAAATTATCATTTTTGCGTGTTACTCAATGAATAGTAGAAACCAGCATAATATAATCTCTAGTCGTTACTTCATGCAGATTTTTTTGCCCGGTACAAATTAACAATAACAAATTTCACAAAACAGTTTTATTTTTTAAAGAATCTACTCTGTCAGTCGAGCGTATAGAGAGTGCGAGGTTCAATAGCTCAAGTACAAATAAATAATTATTTAAAAAGCTTTTTTTTCCTGTGTACAGATTTGTGCGCTATTTCCACTATTACTACTACCTGAGAAGCAATTTAAAAATTGCTCATTTAATAAAGTCGATAAACCAGGTAGTTTATTCACTGCTAAAAGTCAAGTTCTGAAAAAAATTTCTAATTTTACGTGCAATTAATTTTGCAGCTATTAATACATATAATATAAGCTTCTCTCTATTGTTGGCGTTGCATGATGGGCACATTTTGTGCGTTCATTTTAAAAAATTCCTCATTATCTTTTGCTACTGACTGATATGATATATTGTGTAATTATTATTACTACTTGTTACAGTTATCTATATTTTAATTCCTTGTGTGTAGTTTGCTTGCAAACTAATATATACGCTCATGCTCAGTCACTCAATGAATGATAAAAGTAATATAAATTATAAATAGGTGGAATTAAAAAACTTTCACACTTGTTACAATAATGTATGCATAATATGCATATAGTAGTAAGCAGTGGTCTATTTATAGAGCTCACTTTTTTGAAATTTTTAATTTGTATCGCCGTCACCGTCAGTTGGTTATAACGACAAGGTATTTATTACCATTATATAACATTACACGCTAACGCGACAGTTAGCTAACTTTACAAGATGTAACGCTACTTGTTATTGTGTGGGAGTGTGTTAAGCAATATAGGTGCGCACTATATATTTATAAAGAATTGTTTTATATAATATAATAGTGTGCAGTATGGCGGTGCAAAACAACAAGTCTAAATATGTAACACATGACGTTTTACAAGTAGATGTTATGCAGGCATATGTTATCATCAAGAGAGCAAGCGCAGTTAATAATGATCACCAAAAGGGCATTTTTAAATGGTTAGTTAACAAAATGATAGATGATATTATGCCCAGAGGAATTTTGGCTTCTCTCTCTTTTTTATTTATCTATAAATTCTTCGTGAGCAAGAAAAAAAAGATATAAATCGTTTGAACTTTTATTTTTGTAGAATCAAAGTCAGTTGAGATCTAGAGTAGTAAAAAGAGAGACACGCTTCAGAGGACTCATTTAATATAAAAAGGCCTATTTTTGACAACTTCAAAGTTGCCAACTATGTACAGCAGTGTAGTAGCAACTCCTTCACTTTTCCTTGGCTTGTTTTCTTTTTTAAGATAACAATACTGGTGCCACGTAAGGAATTTAAAAAAAAATTGTAACGAGATTCGCAAAGTGTACAAAAGGAGCAATGCTTTATATTTGTGTACACAGCGTTTTCTATCCATACTATAACCTGTAGAGTCTCTCTAGAGTGCTCTTTTTTTCTATAGCGGTTAACAAATGATAACTCAATTTCGAAAAAAAAACAGTTCTCTTTTCCTCCTCTCTTGACTTTTTCTTTGCTCTGGACGCTTCAGGAGTTTTGAATAAAAGGGAACAGTATTTTTTGTTGTGAAAATTGCAATGCGGTATGCATGGTGGGAGGACATAACAATGTGACAGAATTTCTTATTTAACCTACTACCTATTTATATTTTTCCTTTGTATTCCCCCTCTTGCTGACTATATGCATATCTTACTTACTTAGGTAATAAGAGGAAAAAGCTTACGTAAACACAAAAAAATTGTAATTGTTGTAATGATTATTATTGTAAAATGTACAATTATAATGTAGAATAATGTGATTAGAAGAATCAGATATAAAAAATAGCTGTACAGGTACGCAACTAACTACATACAGAGCTTTAGAGTGAGAGCACAGTTATTTACCTTTTTTTTAATTATTTACACTCCAATTTATACGATGCTGCTTTAGTCCCTCCTGTTGTGGTGCTTGACAGCATACTGTGTGTGGTGTGTAGGAGTAACGTGTGGTTGGTTGGTGGTTTATATAATAATGTTGATTTGATAATGCACACAGAGAGTAGCACAAAATACAGCTTTGTGATTTTTTTGATGAGATAAAAATAATATATTGTTTATACAATAGGCATGTATGTATCTAGGCGTATATTATATCTCAAATATTCAACACTTTTCCCACAAACAACAAAACTGGAAGTGCATTCCTTTGATTTATAAACGTACGTGTGTGTCTGAATAGAAGCTTCCTTTTAGAGGAACATTCCTTCGAAGGCAAACTTCCCCTTCGACGGATAAAAATAATAATAATTCACTACCTATTTATATATTTTTTTTTCTTCTCACTATTCAACCCCGTACACGTATCATGTCAGCAATCCATCAAGTTTGGAAAATATATTGCAAATTGCACCTTCGGAAGAAGCAATTTATTATGAAAAACAATATCTTATATAATAATAATAATTCATACAAGAGCAATTCTTCTTCTTGTCAGAAAATACAATTTCCCTCTTGATGAAATCCAATATAGTTTACATTGTAATTCGCAATTTTTCTTCAGTTTTTTCTTGATTTATGACGTAATATTGCAAAAAAACTTGCCTTTGCATATACAAAACTACAATTTCTCAGTAGTTATGTACATATTATGAAGTTTTTCTATAACGTGCAACATTTTTTCCACGAAGGAAAATAAGTTGGTCGGTTGATTGATAGTAAATAGCGTAGAGATACACAGGTGAACTGGATACTTTTTTAAAATGTGTCTTAATCCCACCCGGTTTCCGCTTTCCCACTGCAGTTTTTGAGGGTGGCTGACTGCTTCACTTTTTCCTTTGTTTTGCCACCAACTCCACAATCATCGCCGCACACATACCACCACCACCACCACTCTTTTCCCGAATGTCATTTCCTGTTTCTTTTTAATGAAAGCTGCGACTCCTTTCGAAAGTGTACCATGAAAAAACAAAGCGGGGGTACCTCTTCTCTGAATTTACTTCTCAATGAATATTTTTCATATGTTGTTGTGAGAATCCATAAGAACTCATTCCATCCGCTCTTTTTTACCAGGTTCACCAAATGCCATCACACAAAGATAAAAAAACAAAGTTTAATCATAAGAACGGCATATCCTGTTTTTCATCCAAGTGGAGCAAGGTTTACTGCTCGCATGAGTTATTTAAATATACACACACCTTATTACATTAATGCTTTGCTTTTTCCACAGAAGAAGAGGTTTCACCTGCCTCAGTTTTTTGTGTTATCTTTCGTTCATTAGTACACACAGGCGTACTCGGAAAGTTGGAGTGAACGCCTGACAGGAGGAAAAGAAGAAGATTAAAAATGCGGTTTTGTTCCACATTAACTGCTTTAAAATGCCAGAAAGAAAGACTAACGATCTTTTGCTGACGAGGAAAGCAGTCCAGTGTGACGAGACCGAGTGCCAGTTTCACACACAAGCAAACAAAATATATTAAAACTGCACACACGTACAAAGGTTCGTTCATCAGCAGAAAATCCAGTAGACATGAGACATTCAAGTAGGGTACATAACATGCAAGTTTTTAAACTCTGACAGACACGAGAACTTTTTTTTGGTCCAACGACAGACAGAAGTGCGTAAAATTCAGTTTGTTCACATGCACACATGCAATGCAAACATTGAACAATCTCCAGTCATCATCATCATCAGAGCACACTATATACCCATACCATTATCACCATCACCAAAGCTCTTCTCGGTAAAAAAAACCATTAACTTTCGTAGTAAGTTGCAGTAGCAAAAGATGAAGAGAAAGAAGAAGTAGTAGTCAACATTATTATCTCTTTCTGCTCCTCTGCACGGAATTCACAATGTTACATCCAGCTGCAGTAATAATAATATTGCTGCTACTGTGTTCAGTTCGGAAGAAAAATCATGCTGCTGCCTGACTGGGTTTGATGGATGGACAATGATGAGAAAAGGATTTTTTGGCCACAGTGGCGTATATAGCTATTTGTTCTTTGCGTATATTACTAGCACCACAGGCTTTTTAAGAAAAAAAAGTACAACACCACCACACCACTTATACCGCAAGCTAGCACATCAACAAAACTGCAACAGTTCTTTTTTAAAGTAATAGTTTTTCTGGAGCCACTTTAGGACAAAAAACTACCCTCACTCTTTTCTCTCTTGGCTGGATAAAAGCTGACGTGATAATAATAATATTACTATTTTTCAGGTTTTTTGGCTACTACTTTACACACAGCACAGCAGCAACACGTTAAAAACATACACTGTCAAGAGAGTGTACTCTTCCTAAAAAAACACATAACATGCGGGTATCCTTTTTTTACTACTACACCAATAATAATGGTTTCTCCATTATAATTATGATTATTGTAGTTTTTAAATTTCTTTTGACCCTATAAGGTTGTCCATTTTGTAGTAGTTTGCAGATTATCAGTTTTATCTGTATCTCTCGAGCTGCTTCTCTCTTCTTGCAAACGGAGAGAAGGGAGAGAAATATAATGCAAACAGAAAAGCTGCACAGGGGATGCGTAAATGGATGTGCTTGATAAGGGATCCAAAACGAGACTGTGGATTGTGAGCGAATAGCGAAGGTAACACAGGAATCACCCTCGGATGGAAATACAAAAACTAGCTCTTGTACAAAAACATAACATTGCATACATGGCTTGCTTTTTTACTGGCAATGGCAATGCAGTTGTTGTAGTAGTAGTTGTTGTAGTAGAGTAGAGAAATAATAATATAGTATCATTTTCTTTACTATTACGGTACGTAAAAACTGTGAGTGATGCTGCTGCTGCTGCATTTGATGGTGTTCAGCAAGAGAGCAAGTTTACTAGAAACAGATCGCAGGCAGAGAGAACGGCAATAAATGATACTTCAACATGCGTACAGTTTAGATATAAGATTCACGTTACAGGGGCTTATGAATGTTTAGTAATATGTGTAGTTTGCATGCTGAATACCTTCTCTCTTTATATTTCCACTACCTACCATTTCTACATCATGGTTAAGAAGAGGTAGATGCACCCTCTCTCAACTCACACATTAAAACACGTCTCTTATCTGGCTCGTCTGTCAGTAGTAAGTAGTGATGTTGGTGGTGAGGAGGAGAAGGAGGAATATAAGAAGAAGTAGTAGATGCGTAGCGTAATGTTATTACTGAGGACGACAACGAAAAGAGTGTTAGTTTGTTCATTGTGCATTGCTCTGCATTATGCTTAAATACAGAAGAAAAATAGGAAAAAAATCATCCTTGGTTTGTTTGCTGGTACTACTCTACTCACCCTCTTTTAATGCAGTTGGAGGAGTTGATGATGATTATATTATATTATGAGCAAGCTGGCAGGCTCAAGTAAAAGAAGCAGCAACACAAACAACATTCCTTCTTGGGTAGGTATATTAAATGTAAATGTATGCGTTTTCTTGCATGCCTCGTTTCTTGCTGAATGCCACAAGGAAGAAAAAAAGAGAAGAAGAAACGGTCCAACAATAAATTGGTAATAATAAATACGAGGAACGTATAGAGTGCCGTAGTAGTAGTTGTGGAGTGGATGCATACAATGTAACCGAGAGAGTCTTGGAGGAGAAGAGGAGAGCAGATGAGCATAAAAGTATGCAAGTCTTGTAGTAATCAGTTCAGTTTACTCCTTCAATAAAAAGTATATATGGAGAATATATAATATGACGAGGAGAAGATGAACAAGACGAGTTGCATTATTGCAGTTCACTTTTTGGGGATGATTTTTACACCATCTGCAGCTAAAATATATATAACCTTACCGTTGGGGTAAAGATAATATAGCTTGAAATGTATGCATATATTTTTTATTCCTTATATTTTTGTCTACTATATCGTCTGGCATCATCGGTGCATTTTTGCTTATTTTAACAGTATTGCAGCACAAACACATATATTATTGTGCAATAAGGTGCGTGCGTAATATACTCAACACTTTTTGAGCATACATGACTGACTGCATTTTTTTCTCCTGAAAAAGTTCAATCTTGCAATCAAATCATGTAACACGTTTAGTTGGGGCATAAGAACCTGATTCGGAGTCAACCTTACAACTAACAAATAACATGTTCTTAAATGCTTTGGCATCTTTGAAAAAATATCATAGAGCAATAATATATATGCCATGTTGTGTGTATGCTAATAATAATGTGCAAGCATATGAAATTATAGTTTCAGCAGCATCAGCACACTTTTTTCTTTGCCACACAAAACCCAAAATGCAACTGTGTGAGTGTGAATGCAAGCCAATAGTATAATTAACCAGGTTGATGCAATTTGCAACTGTAAAGTTGAAAAAAATATATTTTACCAACAATTATAGTGTACATGCGTACAACAACGAAAATCACAAATTGCTGCCAGAGTGCAAGGATGAAGAATGCAGATACGATATATCTTGTTGAAATATGCGCAATTGTCAGACTGTTTCTAATTGTCAGCAATTTACATAGAGATTAACTTCAAACACCTTTACGTGTTGTTTGTACAAAAAAAGTTAATAGATTGGTTCTGACAAGCTTGTAAATGCTCTATTGCCTTGTGCAAAGCTCTACATTTTCTTTTTATCAATAGTCCTTCATTTCGTTCATAATACCTTTTTAAGTGTTTCTAATTCCTAACAAATTGCTTCAAGTCAAGTGATCAGCATTTATTTTATAAGGGAACAATAAGCATATAAATGAGTGCACACACAAAAACATATATTAGCAATCCAATGGTACGGCACAGGTAGAGCACAGCAGCAGGAGGAGTAGAACTAGAGTTTAATTTTTTTTCTTTTACAGAATTCCATGATCCTACCAGACAGTAAGTCTTCTTTTTTATTATTATTCCAATTCACACGTGCATGAGATACAAGAACATACCTGATTTGGCATGGTGCTCCTTTTTTTCTCTTCTCTCCTCATTGACAACGCAAGGAGCAGAGTGTTAACTTTTCTGAAAGGCTGCCCTTTTGTGATTTTCTGATTCGTGAGATTGGTATTTGTGCTTTTTCTTTCAGCCAGTTGAATATATATATGATTGAAAAGAAAGATAAAATGCAGACATTCTTCTGAAGAAACCAACGCGTATATTTTTTTGTTTGGGGTAAAAAGGTTGATGATGTAAGAAAGACAACTTTGCTTCCTCTTACTTCTCTTAAGTAACCAGCGCAAACACTACTTACTATTCATTGGAGTGTTATTCAGTCTACTTATTATTGCTTATTCAAGAAGAAGAAGCGAGCAGGTACCATAGTTCTTTTAGGTGTGTATGTAGACGGTGTGATTGTTTATTGTTGGCCCTTATTTTATCATCATCTCCTATTTACAAAGTTTAGTCGGGCATCCTGCTCTCTGCTTTGCTCCTCGTTTCTGTGAGTTTCTCTCTCTGAGAGTAATTTTTTGTATGAAGCAACAAGAAAAAAGGAGAGCTATAAAATAATAAGCAAAATCCTCTTGAAATGAGCGCTTCTACACGGTTTTCATTTATTTAATTTTCAGTCATTAGTTTAGTCTAGATTTGCTCTAAACCAACAACATCCGAACATCTCAAGAAAAAGACAAGCACACACACACATTTTTATATAACCAACTACTACCACAATTGTTCACGAAAAAAATAGTTTCTCAAGCGAAGAAAAAATATACTTAGGTAGTTTAAAAAGGATGAAGAAGCCTCCTTCTTCTTCTCCCTTGAATTGGGAGAGAGACAAGGGATAAAAACGAAACGAGAGAACAGACATCCGGTGGATTTTCTTGTGGCTCATTCCACAAAATTTCAACCCAAAACCCACTCACTGTACATTTTTTAAATACACACTCATCACTCATTCATTTAGCATCAGTTTAAAAAATAAGGTTTTGTGTGTGACGACGGTCGTGTTGATGATGAGGATGATATGGTGGTGATTTTTGAGAGGATGGAAAGAGGTGCTGCTTTTTAGAGTTAGTCAGAGTTGCATTTAGAAATGGTGAGTGATATCTGTCCGTCAAAGTTTGTTATGAAATGAGATGAAGAAAAGGAAACGCTTTCTATGAACAAGATTGATTTCCTCCGTAATACCGTGCACACATGCCTCTAATATTTTACGGGATTTCAAGTATAAAAAAATCAATTAGAGTAACAGTGTTACTTTCTCAAAAAGTAAATCCACATTTTAACACTTGAAAAGTAATCCAATATAAAAAGGATTAGAGAGAGAGGAGCGAAATAGGGTTTTAATGAGAAAAACAATATTTCCCTTTTTAGGTCGTGTGTGTTTATTATAAGTAGCAGTGCTAAGGAAGGAGAGATGCACATTTGAATGTTTTTGTTGCGGCGTTCCCTAACATATTTATGATTGTGATGATCCCGATAATAAAAAACAAATGAGATAAAAAAAGAAACTCGAAATGAATCATTTTGACTATGACTATAATGTAAACAAGAAAAGGTTAGGACAACATGACCAGTAATGAATATTTTCTTCATGTTCATCTCTGCTCTTCTCATGCAAGCTTATGTAGGTACTGATTTAAGTATGTTTTAATGTGTTCATTCATCCACCAAAATCAAAAGGACAAAAAGGGTAGTTAGTTTTCCTGGTTTCGTCATCATCAGATATACACACGAGATTTCCTCCGTCATCCGTCTTTTTTAAGACTCAATGAAAACAAATAACTTGTCTCTTTAGAGAGAACGAGCTGCAAAGATATTATATGTTCTTGAATGTAACCAGCCACACACACATTTTGTACAAAAACATACCTTTTACTCACGACACAAACACTGCATCTCTTTAAAATAATAAAAAAGGATGCACCAAAGGGTATTCATATGAATGAATATGTGTTGTTCCCGAAGATGTTACTGCTCCTATCATTTTGTTCGATCTACTTAATATTTATGTGTATGTCTGTTAAATATCTCTGCTGATCTGGTATACATACATACTTTAGACGACAACGCTTTCCCAGTAATTCAGCCAACCAAAGACAAATTCCATTCCATTTCATTAAACTTTGATTTTTTCAAAAGTCATTTGGAAGGAGTAAATACATTTGTTCGCTGTATGAATGCTTGTGTACCGATTTGTAAAATGCCTATGATTGAATAATACAATCACACATTCTATCCGTAAAATGCATATTGGTAGGTACGCATGTATGCATATATGCATTATTATTCAACTGTGTGATACTGTATCATGAAGCAAGTCATTAATCATTTCAAAAAAGACGGTATGGAAGGTAGATCATCTATTTTTTCTAAGACTGTGAGTATCCCGTCAATTATAATAACTCGATGAGTTTGGATAACATCAAAAGGAGAAAATAAAGGAAGGGTTGGATCGATGGATGGTTGTGGATGTTTATGATGATGCTGATGAATTCGAAATAAAAGAAGAGAAAATCCTGTGCTCATATTATCATGAACATTCACCATTTATCCCTGATAAGTTGACTTGTCGAGTTTATGAACCACAATTTCCTCTCCGTTTGTTTAATAATAAGGTAGAGAAAAGTAACAATCAAAAAGTTTTGAATGCTCCTTTCAAATGAAATATACAACAACGGAGGAGAGAAGAAGAGCGCACCTTGCACTTGTCTCGTGTCATTGCCACAATATTTCTTTCCTTTCTTCATTTTATAACAGCTAAAAAGGATCCAGCACACAGACAAAATAGAAATTGAAGGGATGGGCTTATTGTAAGTACATATATTACGCTTGCTTGCAGAAAGAGAAGGAGAAAGACAAAACAACGGAAAAAATATTTCATGTTCATCAACGTCATCATGATCATCGTCATCAGCAGCAAAATCTATTCAATGAATTCGACGGCATGAAGAAGAGAAGACATTAATGAAAAAATTAAAATGCCTAAATGTAAACTAACGTGTCATAATAAATAATAACAGTGGTGGCAATACAGAAGAGCGTACTACCAAATAAATACCTTTTTATGCAAGGATGCTTTCAGTAAATATTTGGATGATGACGAACGACAACGATGATGATTGGGAGGAATGGGGATGTTGACGATGACTTTTAATTCTGTATTTATTGCAGCCATCACCAAACGTGTTAGTATTACATTGTGCCGCAATGTCCCATATTGACAGGCAAGTAGTAGTAGTATAAAGATGATAAAAATGGCTGAATAATGCATTATTATTAGAGTTATCCATAAATTAAGCCCATTTTCAGAAAGTCACATCTCCTCAAGTGCATACTTTTAACGGAATTATTGTATATTTTTGTGTTGTAATGCAATTATGCGCGAAGCAGTTTGTATAGAGTAGTAGTGGTAGCCGTTGGAATTCAAAGAAGGAAGACGGCCATTATACGATGTGAGATGAGATGATGAAGAAGCTGATATCATCTTGATAAAAGTGCGGTATATGGATTTTGAAAGTAATCCTTGTATAATAAAAGATTATTTTACTTCATTATTTCTTCAACCACGTTCTATTATTATTTTCCGCTTCTTCCATCTCTCTCTCCCTCCTCACTTCATTTGTACTTACAACTCAAAATGTTGATAAGAGAATTACAGGTAGAGTGATAAGACAATACGCAGAGGAGGATGTCTTCCTCTCTGAAATAAAAATGGTTATAATGAGACGTGACATAATTTACCCCTTTTGAGTGAGTGAGTTGTGAGCTCTGAGTGCTACATTACATTCATTTTTTGATACGACAATAAGAAAAAGAAGACAGTGATGAAATAAATGAAGCCACTTATTTCTTTTTTATTTTAATTCCGTAGAAATGATAATGTGCACAATAAAGTAAATATCCATGTTAGGTATTGAATCGAAATGTAGGTGAAGTGTATGAAAATATTTTTGTCATGAAATGAACCAACTGCATTGACATTTACAAAAAAAAGTTGAGTGTATGCATAAAAATGGCGTTTGTAAAAAAGTGCACAATTTGGAGCAGGGAGACACACACGCTGATCATATCCAAAGATATTTATTCTATCGTCCATAAAAAGAAGCGAGCAGGTAGGTAGTAGACAGAGAGGGAGGAACTCTTCCGTTAGGAATGTGCCGGCGCAGCCTTTAACACTTAACAAGGCAAGGTCGTGAAATATGAAAAGAGGATGAATACCTTTCTTATCGCTTCTGCAAAAGAATGCGCATTTTTTTCTCACAATAACTTTTTTTAATGTTTTTAGACATTCTTATTAGCTAGAGCTTGCTCTGGCTATAATATGATACGTTGGCTAGAAGAGACTGAATTGAAACAATAATAAAATAAAATAGTAGAGAAAAAAATGTGGGGTATTTCACGTCTCTTGTAGTAGTAACCAAAGTTGTAGCCAAAGAACAGCTACGTTTTTGACAGTAAAGTTCATTGCATTCATTCATCATCATCACCTTTGCCGTGTCTATTCAAGAGCAATGAAGACTTTTTTTGTTTTATCAGAACAGAAAATCTTACGCGATGGAAGTTGTAGTAATTTGAAGTTTTGTATTAACGACATTAATGCCTAATATTTTCACGTGAATAAAAAATATACAAAATAATTTTTCTTCTTCAAAGAGATTATCTTGAATTGAATGCATGAATGATACTATGGCCTTGAATGTAACAGGGTTTTGTATAGCTGCATACTTTTGGAGTTGTTGAGAAGCTATTATAATATATTTTCAGACAAAATATGAACGGGTCCATTGGATATAAATAATCAGACAATACGGCACCCGAAACAACCAAGAATTTCCTGTTTGATATCAAACTGTAGGACATGCCATTCGAATACCTACTCTACTGAAATATTTTATTTCTATGAAACATAAAAAAGAATGCACATCTTCTCAAACTGAATGAACTCTATATACACAGCCTGGCTACCTCTCCGTATATAGGTAAATAATCCTGATTAATTTTCAGCTAGAATAAAAGCCATACTATCTATCACTATAAATCGAATGATTAATTGGCCAAGGTATCAATCGAACAATAGAAAATTCCTCAAAAAAACCAAAGACCACATAATATGATGACAGTGACAACCTGATAATGCAATTCATTACTACACGTGTGTATATTATCTAGGTATGTAGATATATAGGCTCTTTCTTATATCATCGATGATTCACTCATTCACTTACTCACTTGGCTGGTTTATCAGAATTTTGTTCTATCTCCCCATTTTTAAAAATGAAATACAACAAGCCAGCTGCACATCTGCATCACGGCCACAAGCATCACACAAGACAAAATCCCATTATTGATGTATTTGAATTTTGCTGAATCAATTGAACTTGAATACTTCCATAAAGTGCAATAATAGAAAATGTAGAGATGGATAGACAGAGAAAAATATACAGTTCTTCGTAAAGTCGATAAAGCCCATATAATAGCAGATTCAATGGAATGGATGATGTGAGTTGAACAGAGATGAGGTGTGTAGTACTGCATGCATGCAACTCATGTCTACTTACTTACTGTAATATTCAAATAAAAATAGGGAATAAGCATCGCAAATCCAATTTTCTTCATGATTGAATCCTTTCGCGAAAGGAGAATCAGGAGAAAAAACTGCAATCGTGCTCTTTTGAGACAACACCAATAAATCAGCGTCTTCTTCTTAATCCTTTTTTTGCTGCCAGTAAAGTAACGTACATATGCAATTGTGGCTATGTGACCGACCGCCATATGCATCTCTCAGGTAAGGTACTTATTCTGTCTTTATTATCCAATCTTTAAGTAGGGAATCATGAACTTTACACGAAATTATTGCCAGTGCAGTAGTGCCATTACTCAGTATGGAGTGAAGGAACAAAAGGAAAAGAAACAGCGTTAGCGTTGCCTGATGATGTGTGATTTGATTTGGTCTTGGCCATGGCCCTGCTTGCACTTTAATGATGGCAACTCTAGACCCCATATCGTATACCTGCTGGTCTTGAAAATAGGTACTTTGGTAAAAAGCTATATGGATGGATTACACAAGCAATTTAAACAATCGTATGTAATAGTAATAACAAGACAACAGTAAAAATGCTACTACTACTACAACTACTTGTCTATGTTGATATGCAGTCAAACTGGGATGTAAAATGATTTTTTTACTATTTTCCCCTGAACTTGCAAAGAATAGAAGCCAGGGAAAGAACAAGAGTCATTTTTTATTCATTCATTCTTAACGTTTTACCCGAAGCAACTTACATAATACCATGATGAAGTAAGGCTTTGCTAGTGCTTTGATGTGACTTTCGAAGAAGATGAAGAGGAAAGTTACTTCCATGTAGAGAGTTCATTGAGAGAACAAGGCAATTTCTAGAACTGTTTAAAATTAAACAGAAAAAAAAAGTTTTATTGGACGTGATCATCTTTTTTTCCTTCCTACCGAAACTAAACGATACAAGGCATAATCATCTTCGCCGGTGAACAAGTAAAGTTGTGTGCTACCTATCCACCTACCTTATATACTCACACACAAGCTATTGAGCGAACCGAACCGTTCAATAATAATAACTACACAATTTTTCTAGCATTTCTTTTCTCGGCTTTTTTTCTCTTCTTGACTTAAGCCGACAAAAGGTTCCATTTTTTCTCTTGGGGCAACTTACTTAAAAGTTTATTATTTGCTCTATTAGAACTCCTACTTGCTCAGCTAACTAGCAGCAGGCAGCTAACCGCACCGCGTAACGTAATGCAATGAGCATGTACTTATGTATGTACTCATACAAACAACTAGGCAGGGAAGAACAACCTTGCTTACGGTAAAGTGAAGGCTGTCTATTTTATATTTTCCCATGAAATAAAGTAGAATAAAAACGGAATGAAATATAAAATGCCGATTGCCGACCAAACCGAGAGAGAGAGAACGGTCGCAATCATCTATCTCCCAGGCCTTACTTCACTTTTGGTAAAGTAACTAACCATGTTTACTATTGCCATTATACAAAGAAGAGGTAAATTCCTTTTAATGAAACAAACTGTATGCATGAATACACACACTTACTTATTGCGGTTCATCAAAAGGTTCGTCATTTATTTTCTATTTAATAGACTTCCCTTTTGTGCACGGCAGTAGTATTATAGATTGGTACAAAACTTACTCCCAAAACTCCCATAATATTATGGTTTCGTCCCCACCAAAAATCACACGCCTTAAAATGTTTCGCTACATTATATTTAATACGGATTAATAGGTAAGTAATAACACAAACATTGTACACGCAAAAGCTATTGGATTTTTATGCAATTGATCTTACCATGAAAGGATGAATGTAATGTACCAAACCAAAATGTATGCTATGTAGAAAGTAGGATCACAGATGAGACCTGACTGAGACTGACGATAAGGTTGTAAAAGGGACGGGACCAGTGACCAACAAGACCAGACAAAAGACGAATACAACACGCATATATGTACATATTCACAAAAAGAAATGATTACTTTTCTTACTTACTTTACTATACGTCTTCTTATCTCACATCTCTCACTATTCTCTCTACTCAATAAATATTTCTCGCAACTTATCTGCCTCTCTTGAATCAAAAAGTCCAAGGAAAGATTTTTTAAAGTTTCACAAGATTAGTATTTATTGGGTTGTCACTGAACCCATCGGCATTTTTTTCTTTAGCCAGACCGTACGTAGCCATATAACCGTACATAAATACATACATGCATGTATACTTTTAAATCTTGTTATAATATAGGAGTAGTGTGGCACAAGAAAAAAGAGTGTTCAAGAAAGTAGGTTCAAGTGGTTCGCTCATAAAAATACATGAATTATAGTTATAAAAATACCAAATGAACCAGCACAAGTTTTATGCTGCGTAGTATTACACGGTGTACGTACAAACTAACAGTGTCAGAGAATCATATCAAAAGCTTTCCCGTTATCACTATCGAAGTGTCAAGGTTGCTCCTATTCTCGCTTATTTGTTTAGAGATATGTAGATATTTCAGAGAGAGAGAAGTGCTACAGCATTTTCTCTTGATCACAGTGTGTATATTTTTATTACTGCAACAATGTCTTATGTAGGCTACTATTACCAATTCCGTGAGTGACGGACCTAGTCATCATCTTATAACATTCAAGCCATAAAACTACATCATATAATGACACAATGCATATTATATAGATTAGTTAGTAAAAAAGTAGCTTGATTTCTATTCCACGAATTCCAAGTGATCATCATGGTCGAACGCGAGGAGAGAGGCTCATCTCATCGTCGTTGGTCTGGTTCATCGTATATATAAATTGAGAAGAATGATCTTGAAAACAAAATTATGAGCTTTTGAACAATCGAAGACATATTGGAATGCTGAGGAAAGAATGTGTCTTCTCTCTTACGCAATAACAACGAAAATTGCCTCGGCATATATAGGGGTCGTGGTGAAATAAACACATACTCCACCACCACATTACTTACATTTTACATACTACACACGGGCATTTTATTTGGCTACAACATGAGGTTACACACTACAAAACTACAACTACCACGAACGAACAAACTTGTTGAATATTGATTTTGACAGTATTTTTATGTTGTTGTTATTGTTTGATGTTTTTGTGGCGGTGTTATTGTCCTTTAAAACAGCAGCACAAAACAAACCGTTTGGAATTTTTTACAAAGTTATCCGGTTTCAAAAACTTTGTATTTTTATGAACTTAAATGCTTATGTCATACATACATTGCGTCACTGGATTTAACGGAAATTATATGGCTTATTGCTTTTTATTTCAGTAGAAAAAAATTCTTTATGGTTAAAACAGCGACAAGTTAGTTATTATATGAGCTATTTTTCAAAATTTTGTCAGGAGCAGGACCCAAACAAAGTACCCAAAAAGTACAAACTTTCATTGTCCCATATGGACCAGTGTCAAATTTACCAATTAAATATTATTGACAGATGACAAGATATTATATCCGGGTTCATGCAATTTTTTATACTAATTTTTGTTCATTGGAGAAAGGTGAATGAAAGTCGTAAAATTTCTTTTTATTTTGAAATGACAAGCAGTGGTAGCTACAAACTATCCAAAATTTATAAACAATTCTATTATTTCCCCCTTTTTTATCGTTTCCATCCAAAACAAACAATAGCCCCAACAATAAAAAATATTACGGTAGCAGTAATAATGGTCAATATTATTAGCCCATATCGCATTATTATTTTTTTGTCGTGGACTCTTGCTTTTCTCAGTGTTTCCATTATCATTATTTCTACAACAAAGTATTATTACGTACAATGTTAGCTAACAAGGGAGGAAAAGTGACTATAAGAGATGAAGTGGAAGACCAATAAAAATCCAAAGTAAGAACCTGTTTTACTTGAAAACTGTGTATTTTAGCTGCTCAACATTTGTATATTTTACGAACATTTTTTTGTGTTATTGATGAAGAAACGAAATTTATAAAGGGAAAAGCAGCATCAAGTAGTAGTAATAAGCATTCTTAGAAGTTTATCACATTTTCTCTATAATAATCATTTTAATGAGGTGAATGGCTTGATAAAATTGGAATTACGACGATACAATTCCAACAATAATAATAATACTGCATACATGAATTTAAATGTGTATTTACATAAATAAAACAGGTGTATATTGAGCAACAAAAAAGCAGCAGATTTTTAAAATACATCCACCCGAGAAACATGGTCTTAAACAGTATTACTAGTAGAATGCCTAAATACCGTAATGCGAGGTGATCCTTTTGCTCGCGGTCAACAATATAATTATTATATAATCCATATTGAACGGTTGAACGTTGACCAAGATAAAGAAGTTTGATGATGAGAGAGGATGCCCAGTCTTCTCAAATGACTTGTCTGCGTACTATGAACTTGACTTGGTTAGTGTCATGTCAGCATGAGATTCTCTCTGTTCTAGAGTAAAACATGAATATAAATATTTTCTGTGGCATGCAATCAATATCCCCATTCAAATCTACCGTATTCTTTTTTATTATTATTATTTATTTGCAAAAATACAATATCCATCTATAATACTCCTCTACCGATGCTGATTCTTTTTTTCATTCTTGTTCGCTTTTTGCCAATAAAATTATTGCCAAAGATCAGTCAAGAAGATTGAAAATTACACTCCTATTATACAATTAGCTTATTAAATGCACAGCTGCAATGCATGCAAGGAAAATGCTTGAGAAAAAAATAAAGTAAAGTACGAAAGCGCATTATTGGATGATTGACGGTTGTACAAAGGGTTTAAGACAGGTTACATCAAGATATTATGGTGATGAGGGTATTGGTACCGATGATGCTGGTTGGTGGGTGATACTGTTCGTTTTTTCATGTCGCTTTATAACAATAGGAGGAAGAAGAGCGAGCAAAAGATGTTAGTGATTTGATGATGAGCTTTTCTTCGTCTGGGTCAGTTTCATATTAAATTTATATGATGATGATGATAATATATTATTGTGTGTCCATCGTCGATCGAGGTGAGTTTCATAACAAGATATATGAAAACATCATTTTCAGGTAAAAAGCAAGTTGAAGGAAACAAGTCAAGATCACATTTTTTCTATACAATATTATACAAGCTTATATGTAGTTTATACGTATNCTTCGTCTGGGTCAGTTTCATATTAAATTTATATGATGATGATGATAATATATTATTGTGTGTCCATCGTCGATCGAGGTGAGTTTCATAACAAGATATATGAAAACATCATTTTCAGGTAAAAAGCAAGTTGAAGGAAACAAGTCAAGATCACATTTTTTCTATACAATATTATACAAGCTTATATATGTAGTTTATACGTATCAATTTAAATGTAATGTACATACTTGCATATTGTTCAAAAGCAAAAATAATAATTTCAGTGTGTGTGTTGCATTGTATGGTATACTTTAAACTTGCAGCAGCGGTGATTTTATATAATATGACGACGACGATGCTGCTGTGGTGCTCTTTTGTTGCTGCTGTTCATTTGGGAAACAAGCTGGGAAAAATGAAACGAGCACTGTATTATTAACTTCATGAGGTTCATCGTTGTCGTAACGCGAATGATTATTATTATCCAATCCGGGTATGATAGGTCATCTGCATTTTTATTCATCTTTTATAATGATGGGGTAATTGTTTAACAAAGTCGATATTGTTCATGCAAAAAACACTACATACATACACACACCTACCTCCTACCTACACATTAGATACACATGAGACAGCATTCACGCAAAAGGCCATGTTTTTTTGCATTTAATGCTTTTACATAATCTTGGCTTGTTTTTGTGAATGGAATTCTCTTATGAATGAACCTATAGATACTCATATTTATATGCAGCAACAGTAATTCACACACACAAAAAAGATGGTGGTGGTGATTAGTACGGGCAAAATATTTTTATATGAAGCAAAATCAGGAATGTGGATGACGATACTACTACTACACTGGTTGTAGTAGTAGCCCTCACAATTTAGATGTATTCTGGTGAGAAAGTGCAAAAGTATCAATAAAAATGGGCTTGGCTAATTCACACAATAAGAAATTCTACTATGCAATGGGATGGACGAACATCATCAAGTATTGTCCAAGGTAATAGGCCTAGCACAAAAAAGTTCATCTTGACTTGACTGTGTATGCAACAAGATGAGATTATGATGATGGCTTGAAGAAAGCATCTTTTCTGAATTAAACATGAAGATGAAATGTTATGCTTGATGCTTCAGCCTTTCAGAGTCAGAGCAAAAAATCAGTCGTGATTTTACGTTAGAAGTGCACATATTTGAAGATGAGAATCTGAATTAATGAAAATAAGAAAGAATGTACAATGTGCAGAAAAGACAATGACGGATCATGGTTGTTAAATGTCCAACCAGAAAAAGAGTACAAAATATTTTGTATATACACTTACACAGATTATAATTATATTTTATCCCAGGTACATTACTTACTAATAAAATGCGCTTAATAAATTGAGGCTGTTTCAGTTTTGCACGAAAAATCTATGAATATTCTTATCCCAGAGTAGAATCTTTAAATATTTTAGCCCGTAAACTTGACAAGAACTGGATTTTTATTGATTCCATATTATATTTTTCCAACGTAATATTATTTTTATAAGTTTTATAATGTGCTCCGCTAGAAACACTATATGAAAAAAATGTTTTTTTCTCTTGTTGCAAAAATATGCGCGATGATGTCAGAAACCAAAAAGCATGATAGAAAGTCTAGAATTTCATTCATGATTTTGACTAAAATAAAAATAACGTGAATCATGATTTCTTCAGGAGCAAAGAACGATTTTCTATGACTTTTTATGGGGTCATATATTTTAAACCGTCTGAGCACACAAATGTGCATATACGCTGTAAAATAATATGTGTGCACATTAAATTTGCAGGTCTACTTTTCCCTAATTTTATTAGCCTCCTTGTGAAATATTATTACCTATGTGCATGTTATAATATATGTGTGATCAATATGCAATGTTTATTTTTGATGGCTTACAGAAAATCACAGATCCTGCATGAAAAATAAAACACAACAAGAGATATCATCAGAGTAACGATGTTGCAGAATGATAATATGCCAACTGCATGAATGATAGAATCGTGTCTGGTTGATTTCAACAAATTTAATGAAGAAATGAAAGGTCCAGTTAATCAAAATGAGGCCCAAAAGAGAATATAAAAATCTGTTCAAATGTTATATCTCCTATAAAGTTTGACTTATTGCACTATTTTTAAGGTGGTATATTACCTGAGTAGATATTTTTATAGGTACATATGTGTAAGACGGGGTTGAACAAATTACTTTGTGCTAACCCTGTCAATGGACAGAGATTGACCTTTAAGCCAAGAAACCTTATTGGTTTCAACCCTTTTTACAGCTTCAATGCATTTTTGCCAACGAGGTGGTGGTGGTAGTAATGCAATTTATTATTTCGTCGCATATCCTTCTTGTCTTCTTGGCTGACATTGTAAATTGCAATAAGATGCAATAATTACTGGTAGAAGACATGCAATGCATGGTTTTAATTTCTGATGATAAACAATATAACAGGACAGAAGACATCTATCTGGTTTCAAACATGCAAAAAAATACTTATTTGCAACAGCAGTAATAACACCAGCCAGCATATCATATCCATCCTTTTTTCTAGGACCAGGGCCGTTTCGTGTGATGTGGATGGATCATGTGGAAAGAACAATAAATTGTTGTACATTATACGGCATAATAATGCATACCTTTGTTAATTGAATTTGAACATTGTTGGTTTTTCCGCAGTGAAAAAACAAGTAATTACACACATTTATTACACGGGCTGGGGCACATAATAACAATCATTCAATCATTAGTCGTGACAGGATCTTGCACTTAACCGTGAATAAGTCAGACGAATGGCGGTGGTGGTATAGTACCAGTACCAGTGACGATGATAATAACAAGGACGGTGACGAAAGGAACCGTTTGAAAATAATTTATTTTCAGTCCCGAAAATTAATTGATTTTCGAAGAGAAACAGATCCTGGTTAAAATGCAATTATACTCTTCCTTGTATGCTTAATAACTGTCATCAATAATAAAAAAAAGTTGTATTGGAAAAATAACAGGGAAATAACTATACAGAAAAAACTATAATGCCCTTATCGTTTTAAAATGAATGAAAATTTGTACTTTTCTTTCTACCACCAATTCTACGAAATTTCTTGTAAAATACAATGTACTGTAAATCTATAAGGATCACGCAGCAGTGACAAACAACTTGTTTCTGCAGTACTAATCCTGTGCAGACTTCTCGGAATCACGTGCATCCCCAAACAATTTTACAACTACAACCTTTTTTATCATCAGAATGAAATAACAAGACAAGAGCATCATCATCAACATCATCAATAGCCGTTGATTCTGCAATAATGCTGGGTGTAATATAATATAATATTGTACGTGTCTGTTATCTACCTACTTTATATATATACCTACTCCTATTTGTGACATGTATCCATATATAAATGCCTATATGCCAGTACATTTTACATCTATTAATCCTCAAACTTATTATTGCTATTATGTTCACCAGGATAGCTGTTTTGTAGCCTCACTTCACTAATAAGATTTCTTATTATTATTACTTCTACAACAGTACCGTATAGTACAAAAGGCAATAAGGAGCAGACGGAGACGAGCGTTGCTCATGTCAGTCGTTGAGTACGCGTCCGCTTTCTTATCAAATCCAACCCTGCCTGCCATAATGCCATCAGTCATATTGAACCTAGATGCCTTTCTTTCTCTCTTCGTTTCTTACAACAAACCTTACAACATCACAGCAAAAGAATACAATGTGCATGCAGACGTATTATTGTTATATAGCATACCTATCTACTAGTCTCGTTTTTTCTTACAATTCCCTCTCTGCCGTCTCTGGGAAATAGGTAACCATTTTTACCATCAAATCTCAAGAATTTCCGTAATTTTTCATTTTCTTTCTGTGTAATCACACATAACAGCCAGTATATATAGCAGAGCAGAAATACTATATAAGCCTTGTAAAAATATATTTAAGTAACTGAACTATACAACTGGTTTTTTGTTAATCTTAGACTGATATGATACGTCGTGGTGATACTATTGAGAAGAAGGAATATAAATCGAATGAAACGTGTAAAGCAAGTAAACATGCGCCTCGTTCGTAGGTAATATCAGTACAGTGTGCTGAGCAATAATGGTATAATAAAAGAGCAGACTTGATGTGAGTTTCGAATATGAAACGTACCATTATTATTATCGATGTTACTTGCACAGACAAGTTGTCGGTTATGTACTATATAGTACAGTGCTTCTCGTATGTATAATTTCAGACAATTGTCAACTGAAATGGATTCCCTATTTTATTGCAGTTTTTTTGTGCTACTGTGCTTCTCTCAGCAAAGACATGATCAGATCTACAATGACAGGGATGACTTACTGCACTACACACGCAGTAGACAGACAAGGATCTCATTGTTCGTTATTCAGTTTTAAAAGAATTAGGAATACTTGAAAGAGATACACATTTTTTTGTATAAAAAAGAGAAAGACAAGCTGTTTTACCACCATTGACTGCAATAATGCAGAGTAGTAGCATACTTTTCTCTCTGGGATTGCTGCTGAAGAAGACATTTATTATCAGGATGAATAATCTTCAAGTTATTGCTAAAGAAATCCTGTCAACAATTTGTCTAAAAAAATTTAATTTGACCCAGAGAAGCAGCGGAGAAGAAGAGGAAAGCTAACGGAAGTTTGCCCTTCGTCACTCTTACTGCTCATCTGAAGAAATACTTTAATTTATTAGACTTTTCGCAACTGTAAAAAGCCCCTAAATGTCACAATGTGCTCTTTCGTGAGGAACAGAAAGAATAGCAAAAAAAGCACAAATACCTATACAACATGCATATAGCCTACATAACATTGCATACAACAAATCACAATCACATAATCTAATTAAATAGGCATATATCATGCATAACACTTTTTGTTGAAAAATATTTCTGCTACTACAATGGCACCTAGGGCTCACGTTGTTGATGACATTGCAAAATTTAAATACAGGAGACACTACATACACTACATTCCTTGTAATAAGCTGACAAAGCTGAAAAGAAAGCTTAGAATTTATACGGTGACAAGTTAAGATGAACAGAGAAAATCATAAGAATACCAAGCGTAATATATAGTGTTTTGTTTGATAAGAAAAGGACAGATTGAATGATTATGATTATAATTTTTAAAGTGACTCTGGTTCGTAGAAGCAGTAGTAACTTTTTAGTAAGAGAGGATGAAAAAACACTTGAAGGATTAGCTGCATTAAAAATATCGAACTTGAGACTGATAAAAAGAGGGATTTCAACCTCATTATCAGCGTTTACTGTTGTATCTTTACTGGGAAAACCGCTTAACTGCTTTTATATATCTTTAAATACGATAGGTATATCATCATCTAAAAAGATATTTAGTGTGAATGTGAGTGCACGCAGTGGCTTCTGAACATGTAATTAACTGTTTAAGGGACCGCCCAGAGACAAATGAATACTTTTAATCCCTCTTTTTACTCTTCTGGAGATTACGTTGAGAAGAAAAAAGAAGGAAGAGAAAAAAAGAGTAGCATATGTATGCGTACAAGTAGCTTATCAATTACAAGACCATATTTGTGCGGCGTATCGATAAAGGATTGGTGCACAGTAAATTTGAATTTTTGATTATTATCCGGCGTGCCGTTAATTTCCAAAAGAGGAAAGCCTATCTCGA
The DNA here is from genome assembly GCA_027743765.1 of Coecobrya sp. COE2. NCBI lineage: Eukaryota > Metazoa > Arthropoda > Collembola > Entomobryomorpha > Entomobryidae > Coecobrya > Coecobrya sp. COE2. The sequence goes on along the minus strand of JAHZMV010001445.1, from coordinate 5,627 downwards.
GAGAAAATCATAAAAAGGATGCTGACACACTGGCACTTTATCTTTTTGATCGTGTACATACCTATGCATATTAGTAGATAGATATTTTATTATACATGGCCGTTTTGTTTATATGTCGTAATCTCATTAACAGGATTTCCTTGACCTTGTTGAAATGAAATACAAATCGGAAGAGAAATTTTTTAAGGTGTTACTTCTTTCGTTTAGATGAAACAGTGTATGTAAAGAAGAATTTAATCTTGTGATGTTTCTTGAAGTTTTAAGGGCACGACGGGTGAAATGTATACAAAAATTTGTTTAAGAGTTAAATCATTTGCATCCTTCCTTGCACGTAATAACGGACATTTGGAAGAAGAGAACCACTCAACTATTTGTACTTTCTTAACTTACTCCACCCTGGTTTTGTTGAATTGAAATCTTGCTTTCTGCGCTGGTCTCTGGCTGTGGCTGTCACATCTTTATCACATTTTCAGGGTAACATATTGCAGAAATGATGGATTCTTTGATACTTCGTTCTGACAGCAAACATGAGCGAGAGAGAGGGTAAACGGCTTATGCGTATCATCTCCGGTTGGTTGGTGGTGTGACGTCAGAAAATTCAGAATCTGAATTTCAAACACCCACTTTCAGAAAGGGCCATTATTATGAATATTATATTTCAAACGTGCTATCTAGCTAACAAAAAAACCATTGTAAAAGTGCACTTGATGTGGGATACACTTTTCAAAAACAAAACAACTACTGAAGTAAGTTTACCAATATTCGTTTGAGTTTAGTAGTAATGAGGGAAATGATCATACGTCAATTCTCAATGTAAAGAAAAGTGTAGGGGTACTGCTAATAGAAAAAAATCAATTTTGTGTAAAAATTGAAAACGGATACGTAGATAGCAGGTACCCCTCTAATAAGCCATTATTACTATTTTCTGCAAACTATCATTATCGCAACCGTGTGCGTACGCACACAACTCTCGTTTTACGAGAGAGAGCCAGACAATTTCATAAATCATAACTGTAACAGTTACAATAATATATTGGTACCCTTTCTTTCTTCATCATGTTTTTTTTCGTCAACGTCAACACTACAATTTTCAGAATAAATAAAAAAAATCAGGGAAATAATATTTTGTTCAGTACCCCTGCTGTAGCTGCCCGAACACAAAAAGGATTATGCCGAAGAAGAAACCATTTAAAAATTAAAATTCAATCAATGTACCGTAAGTTCTGTTTATGAATGTGCGTACATTTCTAGAGAGAAGTTGCAATATGCCACCCATAAAGTTGTCATTTTAAATAAAGTACCTGTTCTATTGTAGCAGCAGCAAAAGCAATTTAATGGCGAGCAGGTCAATGAGAAAAATATATATAAAAAGTTCACAATTTCACATACTTTTCTTGAAATACCTATACATCCTCTGCAATGCGCAACTCAGGATCGAAAGAATACGCACGTTTTTGTAGGTAATTGAAAAACTTACATATTTTTTGCAAAACTTTAAAAACAAAAGGTGCCGAACCGATTTCGTCACTGGGTTTCTACGTCCGTCTCTGTCTGCACGATTTTTTCGACAAGATTGAAACTATTAAAATTCCATTTCCAACCGTCTACATGAACTACATTCTCTAGGTCAGTTTAGCTAAAGAAAACAGATTTCAAAATTCTTGCATTGCCCCATATTGTGACTGGTTAACTATTTCAACCTTTATTTATTAAATACATCGGCGTTGTTTATGAAAGCCGTTGGCCTGACCGTTACTACTATACACAGAGAGATCCGTACGCGTGTAGATATTACTCCACGCACCTCTTTTTTAAATCAATAATAAAAAATGAAACCTATCAAGACAGCAGAAGGCCGGCCGTTTATTTGAAGCCAATTAAATTTCAATCTAAAGCAAACAATGCGTGGGTACTACCACCACTCTGCAAAGAGATCTCGTAAATATTACCGCAATAAATTCGCATTACAATAAATATCAAGAGCTATTACATCAATGAACGCAAACAATGAGATGCAAGTCTGGTTGCTGTACCGCTTTATGTTATATCATCCACTCATCATGATCAATACCTAGAAATTTAAAGAGTAGGTTGGATTGGGACGGTATGGTAATAGTAATCAATTACAAAGCTCCCTACGGGACTACCGTTCTCTACAAATCAAATAAACGCCAAATGGAAAAATTCTTCTGAGGCACTTTCATAAATAATCAAGGTTGATCCTGTATGAAAGAAGGCTAATTTCATAAATAACGTTACTTGTTATACAGTAATGATATTATGTTTATATCAACCAGTTAAATTATACTATTTACCATCCGTGTTAAACTTTACATCTCACTAAATTTGATGGCAATGCACTCAATTAGCAGCAAACAACAATACTCTTGTTGTTGTACAGTACTTCCCCGCAATAATAAGAGGTCATCGCAATTCGGCTATCTCCGCAGTAGGCACGCATACGATCTGTTTCATTGTCAGTTCCATCAACAGTAATAAACATCTCCTGAGCACTGACACAAACCCAGCCCAACGCACCCAAAATCTCGTAGATGACATCTATGACAGGTTGGATTGGAAGTTACATGCATATATACACCGAGTTGTTTATCGGAAAAAATATTTTGGCTATATCTTCATGATAATAATATGATGATGATGTTACAGAGATATCCGCCTTATCTTACCGTATATACTACCGTCCATCATGTACAATGGTTTGTTAGTGTTAGTATTAGTATTAGAATTAAAAGGCAGATGAAATTTGTCTTCACTTTTAAGCAGTAAAGTTATTTCTTCTTGTCTTTGTTGACCGGTATAGCCCACCGTGACATTTTCAAGTGCGCGTCATTGTTTTTGACCTGAATGAAATTTTTTTTTCGAAAGTGACTCTTACTTGCAAATAAATAGAGAAGCCGTAACAATGTACATATTTACTAAAATGCAAGATAATATTTTATTTCATTTTATACGGTTAGATTGCGTAATTTTTCAGCTACCAGTTACAAGTACACAGGAGTGAAGCCCTAAAGCAGTTGCAATGTCATGAACTTAATTTTCACGACAAATGTGACGCCACCAGGCACAACACAAACATACATAGATAATACGTCCAATATCAACTATTCTTGTTCTTATTCAGCAGCAGAGATCAAATGATGAAATTGCAAGAATCCAATCCACCATCGCCCAATTCAATCTGAATCTGGTCAGACCTGGCCTTGTCTCATCTATCTATCTCTCCTGTTAGTGATTCTGATGACTACTTATATGACGATGATGATGGCGAGGACGATGCTTATGATAATCTTATTATATAACCATTTATGTAGGTCCAGCAAGTTTGACCATTGTTGTAAGATAAGTTTTAGTGGTTATGCATATAATAAAACAAGAACAAGACGAGAGACACACAATACAGTTCCCCAACAAAACTAACCAACCATCGCCGATTTTCCGATAGAATAGAAACACATCAATAAATCTCTTTACGTTGATCTGACTGATTAGACATGGATCTGCCTCCCTTGGAGGGAATGCAAATCTCTAACATATTAAAAGAATCAAATGGCCCAACACCTTCCACGACAGGAATGATGATTAAGTGGACAACATAAAAATTGCCTTTTGCTCTCTTGTTGATACAACTCCTGCTTCTTATATAATATGCATATGTTATAGTCGTTAGTCACAAACAATTGCTGTCCTGTTTTAAATTGCTGCTGTTGCAGAAGAATCATGTCAAGTTCTCTTTTTGAAAAAAAAATGCAAAATGTAAGTAATAATGATGATGCTGCTGCTGTTGCAGTGTAGAAAATGAAGTGGAAATGATGTTGTGGTGTGATTACAAGTAGAGAAGAAGATTATTTGCGATAATTTACTGTGCCCTGTGTAAACTTTCCCTGGGATGAAAACAAGGTTTTCTGTTACTCATTAAACCTTTGCTTTGCAATAAACAGAAGGTGTCTTTTGGCCTCGTCTTCAAACTTACATAAATTCGCTAGTCTAACCAATTGGCCATGTTTTGTTTGAAAAAAGAATATTCACAATGATCATGATGACGATGATGAAGTGAACAAAAAGCTGTAAAGACGATGCGATATTTATGAGCAACGAGAATTCAATATGATTTTTTATTCGGTTGGGTCATCTCATCTTCTTCTAATACAATTTCACAGTTCTAAATGGCGAGTCCTCTTCTCTGAATACGTGTGTGTACATATAATACGCATAACTTATGGATAGCATTTTTCAAGTGGTACGGTTGTTGAAGAGAAAAGATACAAGATGGTTTTTTGTTAGATGACTTTACAAGATAAACAAGTTGGACAAGGCAGATTTTATGAGATTTTAATGTGCAAAAGTCAATGGCATTTGATGATCGAATGACGAGCAACAGAAGTTATGAGGGGTATTAGTGGCTAATAAAACATTTGATTACCTGCTTGTCTTGGTGCTGCTGCTTCTACCTGTGCCTGTGAACTGGAAGTCACTTCTGTTGCTCCTGCTACTACAACTACTGCAGTGGCTGTTGCGTCTTGTGCTAATGATGATGATTGGGAAGATGACAAAAGTGTCGTGGGTTGCTGCTGCTGCAAGTTGCCCTTGAAATATGAAAGCGATTCTGGTTTAGCTACCACAACTACTTCTCCCGATGAGGAGGATGATCTACAAGTAGTCTCTGTCAATGTTCTTCTACACTCTTGCATCCCCAGAGAAATGCATTGGGCTTGTTGCTGATGATGTTGGGGACAAGACGAAGTAGAACTGGTGCTGATTGTGTCATCTCCAGTTTGTTGATTACTATCCGCATTTTTCCCTGTCGGTCCACTAAAAGCAGTAGATTCAGATGAGTTCTTGACAAGAGAAGAAGTCACCGAAGTAACTGCAACAGATGAACCAGTATTAGTGGTCGTCGGAGACGCCGAGGTTGACGAAGTAACGTGGATCCTGCTGCTACTGATGCTGCTCTTGTTGGTTTTGCCGGAGTAATTTTTATTGCTGTCGGTAGTATCTGTACTGCCGTCCTTGTTATTAATTACTTGAGTGTTGCTGCTCCTGCTACTGCTGCCTTTAGCATTTGAAGTGGTAGAAGAAGAAGAAGCGCTGCCACCGCCACTATTCAGATTTGACAGGCCGGGTTTTAATGAATTGTGTCTGGCTGTGGAATGGACGTCGCTCGCTACCAATTTCTCATCCTCTTTAATTTTTTCAACGGCTTGTTCACCTCTTCCTCCCGCTTCTGAGTTTTTGCTCACTTCTTGATCGCTTCTTTGGATTCCACCTGCAAAGCCAGTTTAAATATAAGTTATAAGTATATAAGTTTAGAGGAAAAAAGCCTCGATCAAAAACGAATAATATTATTTACATATTAGCCTAGTCCAAAGTACGAATGCAACAAGTTATAAGATTTTATTCCATTTCTTATAATGGAACGCTGTACGCTAATGTCTTGAGTAGCATGAGGAATTTACACTCCTTTTTATATCGCGAAGACCAAAAGTCTTTTTACACTTGTAATTTTTTTGGAGTGCCAGTCTAGCCCTCTGAAGTTGCTAACGGCTTTCTTTCTTTCTTTCACAGGCAAAAAAACAGACAAGCTCATAATATAGACTAGACATGATGCT
>JAHZMV010001444.1:0-24883 GCA_027743765.1 Coecobrya sp. COE2 | reverse complement strand
ATGCATTCTCGTATCAATATATTATATTAGGATTGATTAGGTATTTTTAAGCCATAATAAACAATCCCTTCATCACAGACATGTCACTCATATTATCAGTGTTTACACGTATACAAACACCTATATGCCTGTCTTTGAAGAATGAATTTATTTTTATGCAAAAAAGTTAAGGTTGAGTTAGGGTTTTTCTTGAATAATACACAACTGACAAGGGATTCATCAGGATGATTACTGAATTGCACATCTTTTTGTGCAAGTAAAGAAATGAATCATCCTCTCCGAAAAATGCGTGCACCTCAACAAAACTACATAAATGAAGTATATACCTAGGAGAATTCTATTCCATCATGATCATAAAATGTCGCTCACTCAGGACGAGCAGAAAGCTATAAGCACCGAAAAAAAGTAATTCGTGATAGAAGGAAGGGGAGCACACATTAAACACTATGTATTCTTTTTTTTCTTTTTACCTCTTTATTCATTCAATCCATATGATGATCATGATGATGCTGATGATGATAATATGTACATGAATGTGTAACAATATACATACAATTGCACTTTTAACAGAGTACCTATGTAAGAGGGAGATTGGAATACATTTCCAAGCCGTCAGTCACTTGAGTTGTCCCATCCGTTTTCAATTTTTTTTATTTTCTTTAAATCCCGATAGACTGTTCGTTAACGCATTATGCATGCACATCTTGAATAAAAAATCTTAGAAAGTGCAAGTGATTCACACACATCCACAACCGAGATAGCAAGCGAGAAATGGATGTTTAAAATACAAAAAAGGAGTGAGTGAGAGGAAAGGGGTTCCATTTCGCTAAAGAAGTGCCATCGTCGTCGTCATCGTCGTCAAGTACAAGAGTAGAAAAATAGATAGAAAGCTTGTACGCTACATTATAAGTAGGCTCCTATATACATACATTTACATTGGTAATGTATTTAGAAATAACACTCTCTTCTTCTCTGGAGCTGTTGCATAAATGCATTTTGTGATCTATTGAAAAATTCAAACCCCCTTCTTCTTCTGCTGGCTTGCTACTTTTCTTTTTTATTTCATCTCTCTCTCTGTTGTGATCTGACAAAAGACGCGACACACAGCTTATGTACCAGATTAATCCGAATCGGTGCGTAACAGACTAGAGCAACAGCAAGATATAATAGAGAGGGAGACAAGGAGAGTAGATCTTGCACAGGAGTTTCGTACAATACAACAATAACATCTTTAAGCTTTTTTATGCATACGACGACAACATGCATTGCAATGAGGTAAAGGTAAATATCTACACACAAATATTATACTGCCGCGTTTGTTTCCTTTTTTCTCTATTATGATGGATGTAAAGTACGACAACAATCTATGCGTAAGTATTCCTTGAAGGCATTACTATCTCCATCGCCAAGTAGCAGTGAATCACCTCATCCATCCGTTACCGAATTTTCCTACTTTTTCCAACTATTGGCACAAATCTATCTCTCTATCTGTGCCTCTCAATCTCAATCCACCTATCTATCACTCTATCAACAGCACTGTTGTAACAGTAGCTCAGCTTGTTCATGAAAATGACGAGAGTGGCTGACTGACTGCGAGAGTGAGTGAAAGAAAATTCATAATGTACACATTGTACAATCCACATATCTATCTGATGACGATGATGATGATACAAGCAGGCAAGCAAGTAACCAGAGATTCTTTTGTAAAAAGCAGCGTGAGAGCTTGTTCTCTCTCTATTGGTATGCAAGTGAGCAAGATTTGCTTTATTCACAATTCGTTGAGTACTTACCTTGGCTTACCTTTACGTGTACTAGAGGAAAAAACGACAAAGCGATGATTCTTCTTCTGATAATGTTGATGATGATGATGCTAACAGTGATGAGACGTTTATGTAGTTACATATATTGCATCTAGTAGAAAAGACACATTTTTTCTCATTTCTCTCCGTTTTTCTGAGAAAATGCAGTTCTTTTTCTCTTTTTTATTTTATTCCAGTTACCTTGCTCTCCTGGAAAATAACCAAGTGACTGACTGACTAGTATTCTGCAGCAGCCACAATGTTCCTGTCAAATCATCTCTTTTATTTCTGATGTGAAAAAATATGGAAATTGTAGCAGAGCAGTAACGGTGGTGGTGGTGATGCTAGTGTGCTACTGCTTACTTTACTTAAATAAGAGGCTATGTGGATGATGATCATCGAGGAGAAATGTTTTACTCTCAGTCCAATGGATTTGGCTTTGGTTGTATTTATATTGAAAGATTTTTTTATTCGTTGGTCCTTTTTCACTTCTGCTTTTCTTCTCACCGTCATCATCATATTATAATATNAGAGCAGTAACGGTGGTGGTGGTGATGCTAGTGTGCTACTGCTTACTTTACTTAAATAAGAGGCTATGTGGATGATGATCATCGAGGAGAAATGTTTTACTCTCAGTCCAATGGATTTGGCTTTGGTTGTATTTATATTGAAAGATTTTTTTATTCGTTGGTCCTTTTTCACTTCTGCTTTTCTTCTCACCGTCATCATCATATTATAATATAAATATATGTATGTACATAATATAGTGTATATATGCAAGACATGCATAAAAATAAAAAAAGATGAAGAAAAATAAGAGAGGTAACCATCCAGCTTTGCTTGCTTACTTGCTTGGATGAGCTGAATTTTCGGGTGTTTGGTTTTGCATTAGGGGTCGTTTCATCTCGCTCTCTCCTTCTTCTCCTCCCTTGAGTTTTAAGTCAGGAGCTGTAGTAGATGTAGTAGGAGAAACACACGGGGTTGCTTTACTTGCGCCCTTTCCTGTGTCTGATCTTTACGTGTGTGTACTTTTAAGTAATATATTTATGTATGTATGTATATATGCTTGCATAAAAAGGCATTTGCTTGAGTGAGAGTTGAGGAGGAAGTACATATGAGTTGGCTGAGTAAAGATGTTACTTATTCAGTACTACACAGAGAGCATGTACTCAGTGGATGGGAAAAATATCGGTAGTAGTGGTGGATCATTCAAGATGAACTGGATGGATCACACAGACTTGAGCATAAGTCTTGAATTTTAAAAGGATTTATTTTTTTCTTGTTGATCGATGCCAAAGCAAAATCATGTTACATGTCATAAGTATAAAGCTATAGTATGAAATGATCTGTGACTGTCACTATATATTATGTACATACAATGATTATGAAACTTTTTCAATAAAAATATCGAGATCATCTTCGTCGTGTGATAATCATAGCTTATTGTTACAAAGTTTCTCATGACTTATTGAAGTAAACCAGATTGAAATATGAATGTATAATTTTCGAATGGGTCAACGTGATTAAAAGATAATTTTTTGATTCCAACGAAATTTTAAATTACGCACTGACAGCTGACTTCACTTTTTCGTTTGAATGAAAATGAAGTAAGCAGAAAAGGAATAATCAGAATGAAATAATACAATGAGGGTAAATGAGGGCAAGTTGCGTTGGCTGTGGTTGCGGCTGGTTTTTGGTTATTGGAATAAAATGTAATAAACGATTTCGTTGGAATTAGTAAAAATGAAAAACTGGTAGTGACACGACAAGAAGGGACAAAAGGTGAAGAAGAACAAGCAGCAATGCTAGCAGACGATTATGAAATGCATGAAACTGTGAGCTCGTTACGATAAACGATAATAATTGTAATAGCATTGAACTTTTTAATGACATCTTTCGCAGCACATGTACTGCTCCACTATTATCAAGTTGCGTTGGTCGACATCCACAACGCGAGAATGTAGACCAATAATCAAAGGGATGGAACTGAGATGATGAGACAATAAATAAAAAAGAGCCCTTGACGATTCAGATTTTTCTTCAAGCATACATCATCATGCCACTTCCAATATTTACATTTACTTCGCCTCGAGCATCATCGTCTGTCTCTTTCATTTCTCACATGAAAAGTTCTGCAACGAACTCACCAAACCAAACCATTAATGCATTTAATTCTTCAGAGGGCATCATCATCAGCAGCAGCAACGCAACTTCAGCAAGAATTACGATGAAACGAATTTGATGAATCTTTTTTCCTTCTTTCAAAATAATAATAATTACTATTCTCTCGTAGATAATAAATAACACGCATCTCTCTCTCAATGCGATTTTTAATATATAATATATTACGCATCATGAACACACAAAATATAATAATACATAATTTTTATGTATATAATATGCATCTGCCCAATGTCTATAGTATTTTATGTCCTTATACAATTTTCATCTATTCTCTCTCTCTGCTTTGTTAACAATGCAAAACCATAATATATAATATTGCTGAGTATTCAAGTATGCGTGAGAGGGAGCCTTATTTTCTCCTCCTTCAATACTCTCTACTCGCACAACAAAATCTACTGTCATGATGATGATCAGTTCTGTTATTGTTGTTATTCTCTTCTTACATTGCAACAGTGGCAGAGAAGATGAAGAAGCAGAAGCAGCGGCAGTTTATTTAGTTAGCTAGTTGCCATCCGTATCCATTCCTCCATGCCATGCCATTTACGATAATTTTTCAGGCAAACGAAGCGAGCCTTGCCTTCCGACCTACCCTCAAAAATATTTTGATGGTGGTGGCTGGTGCGCTGACTATCTAGCAAAGAAAAAAACCTCAAGGTACCTTGTTGTTGCTTTGCTTTTTCACAGTTTTCCATAAGTAAACCATATTACCTCTGTGCATTCCAAAAAGCCACCAACCGATCCACAACACAGCAGCACACACTCTCTACAAAATGCGCATCCTATTATTATTACTTATTAAGGGTCCATGTGCTGTATAGTAGGTAGGTACTTTATATAGTGCAGAGATGTCCACTTACAAAAAATGTACCTACCTTTGCCAACATCTCACATTTAATATTGTACCAGTCTAATAACATAATGAGCAAAGTGATGGTGTTGTAAATGGCGTATATATGGCATTATATCATTAAAACGTCCCTCTTTCTCTTCATGTTTAATTCTCTCTTCTCTCTGGTTCGTCGGTATTTTTTCACGTTTAGAACAAATATTTTGTTACTTGAACGCTACGCATACCGTTTTCAAATATTTCAAATTGAGATTTGGAATAAACTGTTCCGAGAACTTAACTTAAACTTGAATTTGTAAAATATGCGGAGTCAATCACTTGGCTGATGATATGATACTAATTCTGTTAAAAAACTCTACTTTCCTTATCTCACAATGCCCCAAAGAACTTCGTTTATCTATCTTGAGTACCTATCAAAATGATTTCCGGTTCGCATTTTTGCTGCATTAAGAGGCGGTAAATAAATTAGCTAATTATTGTGATATTGGTAGCATACCTGATAATTTGCATACATAATAATAGAGATGACCAAATAAAAAATGTACAATATATGTATTTAATAAGGAATTTTTTCAACTTGAAACTGCGTATATCCCATCACATCTTCTGTACGAAAACAACGTTGGCAATATCGGCATGCTTCTATCATGTAAGCTGTCCCTGTTCCTATGTTATTTGTTGAAGGTTGTCTAAGGTTCTGCTTCTTTTTTCAAGCAAGATGCTTTTGCTTTTCTATATAATTAAGAAGGAAAACTTGTGTGATGGTTATGTTGGCTGAATATATTGCATGGCTAGACCAACAAAGAGTAGCTTGACTGCTCAAGACGACCATGGATGATGCTGATGATGAAAGAGAAGATGAGAATGTTCATGCACGGTTGTTGTTTTGCTGGGGATGATGATTATCAACAAGATGGAATGATGCGTGCATCATCCATGCTTTTAGTTTTCTTGGCTTCATCATGATATCCCTTACTCTCCTTGCCTTGGTTGCTTTCATTTAAAAATTTCTGCTGGCATGTTGTAAAAATGTGTGTTCATCTTCCACAACTACCACACTTCTATATTATGTGCATATGCATGCTCGTAATATCGCTTTTCTGTGTTATATCAGTCAGTAAGAACAGTACAAAAGCACTCGGTCATTTATTGATTGTTAAAATTGCAGCCATCTTGATGATCATCTTCATGCAACACAATACCATATCTTGATGAATAATATATTATACATCGTATGTGGATGATGACAAAGAAAATATCGTAAGAAATTATAGTGAACAAAAGACGACGACGATTACACGTCTCCTCATGTGAATTATTATATGAGCACATAAAATAGGCGTATATCTTATTATTAAGCCATATTATATTTTTGCTACCGAGAAAATAACTATTTGAGCTTGAAGAAGGAAAAGCATATATTATGTATTGTATTATTTAAGCTGACGATAAAAGAAGGTGGTTGTTTTTTCATTTTACACTCTTCATTTTCATGCTAGTGCTGTTTCCGTCTCCGTGTGTTTATTCAACCCCCTATATATGTACTATATATTAAGTACATATACAAGGGTTGTAAAATCGTTCCATTCCATCCGTGTCCAATATATTATTATTTGAGTTCCACCATGCACACAGAGAACAAACTAATAACCAACTACTTCATTTTCTCCACACTACTACTCCAAACATATTGTACATTCAGAAAACATACATCAATTTTCCTTACACCACCGTCCTCTGTTTACATACCTTCTTACAAGAAAGTTGTTTTTATTATTATTATTTATCTACTTTTTATATAGCCATGTTTTTCGCATTTGCTAGCCTACTTTTGCCTCCAATAATTCACACTAGCTATAATATAATGTTCTTCATGATGTATAGGATGAGGAAGCAGCAGAAGACGAAGTAGCTGGCAACAGTCATGACATTTTACACCATAAATTTGAAAAACATTTACCGTCATATTGATAGTTACTTTTTTTGAAGACGAAGAAGGCTAACTTTGTCTGTCAAGAAGACACACACACGAACGATATAATCATACACTCGTTTTCATTGCCATTGCCGTTTGAGTAGTTGTAAAATAACAGCAGTTTATTGTAGTTTTTTTACTTCTATTGCCATCTCATCTTCATTTTATATCTTTTTTCTTAGGAATAAGCTATGCTAGGTTGTGTTGTACTAACTGCTTCAGGAGCAGGAACATGGTTGTATGATGGTGACTTTTTTTTCTTTGTTTGGTATGGAATCATAAAAGATGAAATGGCTCTTCTTCTTTTGTTATTTCCTCTGCTAACGTTGCTCTGCTCTCTCAAGTTGGTTTGCTTTTAGCATGTCATGCAATAATACAAAATGCAATCGGATTGCTTCTTGGAGAAATGAGCACACTGTCGTCGTCTACTGCTCCCGGTGTTACGACTGATTTCCACGAAAAAATTGTCTAAAGAGATCATCTAGCTACCAACAACATGCCACTCTTGTGCTAAGACATGACATGAGGTTATATAATATGTATCACCAGCGGCAGTATAATTCCTGGTGTTTCGTAGGTGGCATCAAAGGGGTGTTACCGGGAAATAATACATTGCCAATGCATACATTACATTTGTATAACTGTTATAAAACTGTCTTGAGTGAGTATAACGGCGGTGGTCTTTGGCTGACTTTCGAAGAAAATGTCTCCAAACTCGTGTTCACAAGAACAATGGGAGTGTTCGTACATAACATTCTTTCGCTGCTGCTGTTATTTTCAGGAAATAAAATCGGCAATATTTGATGATGATAAAACTCTTCACCTTCAAGTGGAGGAGTTGGAGATTGTGGAAAATTGCATGCTTATACTCGATGTTGTTGTTGCTCTATAAAATTTGGAGAGAGAGAGAGGGAGGCAAGAGAACGACAAAATTCTTGTTATCACTTTTTCATCGCTTGTTTTTCTCTGCATTTTATTGCAATAGGAATGATGCCATTATTGTGCTTTAAGTATAGGCAATTGGCATGTTTATGTCAGCATCACTGTTGTTTATCCCTACCACACTTGGATTTCACACACAAGTACAGATAAGAGAGCCAAGAGTCAAAAGAAGTTAGCAAGAGAAATTCATCGCAAGTTGAAAAATTGAATGAATGAGCTTTCCGATAAGATATCAACAACTACGCGAGACAGGTGAAGAGGCACTACTATTTCTTTGCAATTTGCATAATACTCCATTACACATGCAAACTCGAAACATGTCAAATGTTTACTGATGATGATAAGAACTGTGTCGCTGGCATAGCATAGCGTCCAAATATTAACATTGCTGTTGTATGTTTACTTCTTATCAAATATGCAAATTAAGAAGTAAGATATGCTTGTCTCCAATTCTCTTTTTACCTTTTATTTTATTTGTTTACCTTTTTATCATTGTTCTCTCTCCCAGAAATCTCCGAAATATACTAGACAAAAATATAAATCTGCATTGGAAAATAAAACGACGTAAATGGAAGTAAGTAAGATTTTTTCCGCTGGTTCCAGTGTATGCCATGATTGTAGTAAGTAGTCAACATCATCGTATTTCTTCCAATTCCGATGGCATGCTAAAAAGCTTCTTATCGGAATCCTTGCATTGTTATTTGTCTCTTCTCATGTATGTTTGTACAGCATAGTAGTTGTTGTTGTACAACAGGCATTTTATCTATTGGGGGGAATGTTGCAAGTTTTTAAACTCAAGGTAAGTAAGTAGTGTGCAGGTAAGTAGTACACACGGTGGTGTGAGTATTTGTAAAAGCTTGCTTTTGCTTTGCATCCAGGATATAAAAGTTTCTTTTTCAGCATCAGCAGCAACAACAACAAAATAGTAAAGAAAAAATCTGAAGAACATCAACAACATTATCATTGCCTCTACATATTGCTCTTGCTGTTGTGCTATCATCCATCCATATAGCATTAAGTTGCATTGCTTTTGAGGATGACGGCGACGACAACGACGGAGACAACGACAAGTTTAGTTGAAGCATGCTGAAAAAAGCAATAGAGCGAAATGTTTACAACTTCTAACGGCTTTGCCTAGGGGGTACTTAAACACCATGTAAAAACCATCAACATCATGATCATCATCGCCATCGATGGAAAGTCTATTTTTCCAAATCTTGCAAAGCTTGTATATGTGCAAGTACATATATACATACCTATGTACATTATATATTTCATTTCACATTATTATATACCTACTCATGATAATTCTCTCAAGGTTGGTTGATTTGCTTTTATACTTGTGTACTGTGTACTACTATGTCGGGTGTAAAGATGGACAGAAAAGAATGAAGTAGAACGAACAGAAAGAGAGAGAAAAATAAAAAGAAGAGGGTTCCATTTGGCCTTCCTTCTCTTCTTCCATCGTATGGCACACATATTATCGTCATCATTGCCATTATTACAAGCGATCAGCAAAAGAAGAAAAACTCTTAAAGGTAGAAAATAATTTTTGTATACATAAAAATTTAGGGTGCTTCCTGGGTAGGAAAATTTCATGTATGCCTGTTCTTTGGACTTTATTGAAAGATTTTTAAAAAAGATCACCGTAGACCTGATTTTGTCAAGTACCTCAACTTGTTCCTACCATAACCTGGAACAAAAATCGTGCACCAAAGCAGATTTTCGCCTGCTCGTTTACGCTTTTTCTTGTCACAGTAGATGGTTTAGT
The DNA here is from genome assembly GCA_027743765.1 of Coecobrya sp. COE2. Lineage (NCBI taxonomy): Eukaryota > Metazoa > Arthropoda > Collembola > Entomobryomorpha > Entomobryidae > Coecobrya > Coecobrya sp. COE2. Next base: position 15,365 of record JAHZMV010001444.1, on the reverse strand, counting down.
GCAACATGACCAATAGAAAGATTCATTCCTCCAGAAGAAGAAGAAGTACTTAAATATACTTGGTAGGTAAGTAAGTACACAATACTCACATACATACATACATCCATGCAATCTACGTTCTCCATCTTTCTACACAAACTTAAGCGCATACATATCAACAGCCATCACATTCACGCATGCAGCAGCAGTGTGAAGAAAATGACTTTGCCGTGTTCCTGCTTAAAAGTTGTATGTATTTCCCCACATACGTATGTTTGAGTTAGTGAATATAATACAGGATCCCTTCATAATGCCGATGAGTGTTGTTGATATAGTGGCAAGGCAATCCGACAATGTTCTTCTTATGCTATTGTTGTAGTTTTGTAGATTTTTCTAAGTACTCTGTCTGTACTTCTGATGCAGTGAAGAAGAGAGCCCTGAAGGTAACAAAGCTAGAAAGCAAAACATCTCTCTTCGGTTTTTTGGTTGTTGCTTTGTAGCCGCACAGCTTCGCATCTCTCTTCTGGAAAAAATAATAAAATTTGTCGTTGTGAGTCTAATAAATAAACTATCTTTACTCTTCTTCACACTCAAACTATATGCACTTATACTGTCCTGTAGTAGTAGTAATAACATCCCTAGAATAGCGTATAGTGCATAGCTAGTGGTTGGTAGTCTGTAGTTTGGTAGCTATTAGCTCTTTACACATAAAAAATCTCAAGAACAGACATTTCGTTTTTTAGTGTGATAATGATAATAACATTACTTTAGTCTACGAAAGGACAAGCACGAGAGAGAAAGACTATCGAGAGAAGTGACTGCTGCTGCATAAAATTCCTGTATCCATTAAACGGCAAAAAGCTACCAACATTTAGCACATGTCACGTCACACGCGCTTATTTCTCTTATCTGTTTCATTTTGTGAATTTTCTTCCTTTTTTCGTGGCAATATTTTTTGTCGGAGGAAACACCTTTTCCTGAATTACTTTCTAGATAAGTAAAAAAGGGTGCAATTTTTTAGGCAAAGTAGGGAAAATAAAGTAATAAACATAGGTAAAAAAGTACTTACAAGAGGAAAACACGTTTTTATGCTAATATTCATATTATCAGCAACAAATAGCCCATTTTGGAAGTTAAAAGGGATTTTCTTTGGGAGTAAAACGTATACATTATTATACCTGATAAAAAAAGAAAAGTGAGTCACATTAAGAAAATTTATACAGCACAACGCAACAACGTGCCGCTAGTTACTTTGGTATGGTTTATTGTAGTGAATGAACGAAAAAAACTTCACCACCAACAACACCACCATTCATAGTAAAAAAGTGCATGATCATCCTCCACACCATCACCACCACTCCTCCTCCTCCTGAAAACCTGAACATCACATCAGAAAGAAGAGATCACCACCACCACAAAGAAGTCGTGGGTGAAGTGAGAGAGACGCAACAAAAAAAACCAGCAGACCCACAACAACACAACATACTCCACCAGCACATTTTTGATCATCAGATCACATCATCATGATATGTTGATGATGATGCTTCTCCACTTTCAAAGCAATAGTGGCTGCTGCTGGTGGTGAATCAGAGCGCTAGAGCCAGAGCATTTTATAGAGACCTTTTTTTAACTCTTTCACTCGCACTTCACCACTTTCATCCGATCCGTTGAACGACACCATCAACATCAACACCAGAAGAAGGAGAACACGTTACTATATTTTTTACTACTACGTCGGATCCTTCTTCTTCGTTCATAAAAAACTGGTGGTAGTGTGTTCACAGTATTCTAGTGCTTCTTTCGCACCGACATCGACACAACGACATACATCAACGCAACGCGTACATGCGACGACGAGAAGATCGAGACTCTTTTTTTTTCATTTTGAAAGTAAGTCAAAGTCAACTATCTCTGCAAAAGTCATTTCTATAAATAACAAATTTATAATATATTATTCTAATATGCAAGTTAGTGGAATAGCCACATCATTTATTTACATCAACAACTTTATATTATTTTTTTCTGGTTGACTGAAAGGAACACGGATCAAAGCAGAGAGAGGCAGCATCTTCATAACTATATAGTCATCTTTTAAACAACAGCGAGCTTTTTTCCACATCAACACAATATCCTTTAACAAATTACAGTATTGCAGATTGCAATTTCTGTTGAACTCTATCTATTGTCATGTTATTATATGATAATATGATGACGATGATGGCATCTACACAGTAATAAATCTGGACAGTCAAGCAAACCTGTTGTTGATGTTGTTTTTTTTCTCTTTTCTGCTGAGCAAGACATATATATGATTATTATTATGTTATATATGTTATGTGCTTCCTGAGTGAGAAAAAGACATAAAAACACAGTTGTAGCGTGACTCTCTCTTCGTCTGGTTGTTTTTGTTTTTTGTGAAAAAGAAGAAGACTCAATCATAATAACAACTTTGCAGCGAGCTACTCAACTTAACGTCAGGAAAGAAGGCGAGAGCGTGTGTGTGTTTTGTATACATTTTCATCCGCTGTGAGTGTATCAATCTCATCTCCTTTGTTCACCGTTTCTCTCCACTCAAGTTTATGTGTGGTCGTCCAAAGAAGTAAATGATTTTTCAGATTACTACTACTTATCGCATTTTATTATCATCATCAAACTCACTTATCAGCAATTTTATCATTATTAAAATCGGAGATTGTCGGATCAGACTCGATCAAGTTTGCTAAACTCTTTTATAGTCATCACATCAAAACATTGCCATCTGAAGAGAGAAGAAGAAAGAAAAAACAATTTTCGATAAAGACGTAAACTTTAATTTTGCTCAAGAAAAAGAGGTGAAATACATGTTGACGTGCGTGGAAATCCTTTTGTGATAATATTATAATATCCTATAATAGCAATACATATTGCGTACGGAACGGATGTGCTTATATGAAAAAAAAGAAAGAATTTTAAATATTTACTATCGAGATTTTTTAGTACTTGTGTTTTGTGATATGAAAAACAGTGAGTGAACTTCAAAAGTTGTTGAGCTTTTGTTTTTGTGTACCTTGTTTCATTTTATTTGTACTTTTTGGGTTCTAATTTGCTCGTCTTGTGAGAAACTCTGGGAGGAAGAAAGAGATCCTGTAATAAATATCTCAGCAGCAGCATTCAGTGCTCTTTGTCAGCAAACGTTCCTGTAAACAAGTTGGTGCTACTTTTATTGGAAATTGAAGTATGTTTCATCAGCTTAATGTGTCATTTTTAAATGAGCAGAGTAAAATCATCAGGTAAGAAAACGACATTCATTAATCTTTCGCTTTTAATTTAAATAATTTTAGATCATAATTACAATAGCGTTGTACACTTTTCGCGTTAAGTAGGCGTATTCCCATAAAAAATATAAAGTTCATAAAATATGGAAGGTTTAAAATTTTGCATAATGTGGTTGTACTGAAATTTTGGTTAATTTCCGATAAGGTTCATATTTCATAGTAAAATATTCAACAACACGACTACGGTTGTGCCGTTAGTCAATCTGATAGCTAGCATGAGCACCAACAGAAATACTGCCGGTAATAAAGTTAATTGCTTTGAAATTCAGGGTACCTGTTGTATCCATGAAATTGCATCCACATGACATGATATAAAAATTCCGTTACATGCACATATTTATCATGATTAGGTAGTTTTGTTTTTTATTATTTTATAGCAGGTAGCAATTACAATATGGTTTGGGAGGGTGCACACAAGAATTGAGATGCATATGCAGTCAATCTCATTCTTCTTCCTCTAGACATAAGTCAGTCCGCTCACGCATTATTTGACTTAAATTGTACTTAAATTGACAATATTTTACAACCGAGCTCTCAATACCAATTCCATATATTATACAAGCAGCAATATATATTGCTTTTTTATTCTTGAACATTTTATTTACTTATCCCTTGACTTCACTCCTTTTTACTAATAGCCTCATTTGACTAGCGTAAATGGCCCTGTAGATTTATAGTTTGGCTGATGCACTTGGAAAAAATGGTAGAATAATAGAAGGACTTAAAGTTAAGTGTATAAAGCGAAATGCTACAGTTTTTTTCTGAGAAACAAAACACACACGTACAAGAATACTTACTGTGTGTTTCTTCTTCTTGGACTTATCAATGTTATGGAGCCATTTATTTTTATTCCCTTTTATGACTGTCTCAAGTTTCAATAATCCTGAAAGAGTGCCGAACAAATCACCCAACCGAAAGAGACTTGAAGTTTGGAAGAAAATGGATAATACATGGCTATGTCGTACAGAGTGGTATATTATTCTCAGCTTGTAATATATATATCCAGCAATAGCATTTAGCATTAGTATTGGCTTAGCATTTTACAAGTTGAATCGCTACTTGAATTTATTATGGTGAACCCTTTAACAATCAGTCAGTCAGTTTGGTTTTAGGCAGTCAAGTCAGTATGTTGCCTGTGTAACTGTGTACAAAATGTTGCTGTCCTTCTCTGCAACACTGTACATGTACACTAAACTAAACTGATTATTATTTCAATTTATTTATCCTTTTAGCAACGTGTTCATCCAGTGTCAATAATATGTTTGCGTAGCAAGTAGCAAGCAAGTGCAAATGATGAGATATGATAAAATGCATGCATATATTGGCTAGTAGTTAGTATACATATTGTACATTATAATAGTTAACTTTTTTCATTTCCAGTTTTCACGGTCAGTCAATAGCATCATTCATTCATCCATACTTTGCGTGCACGTAGTGTGAACTTTAGTCTTAAAAATAAATTCGTTGGAAATACACAAATAAGATAGATGAATGCAGGATAGATATGACTACGTGACAAGTAGCCATCAGCGGCATTAACAGTCGTGTCATTTTATGAATTAGCTGGCTATAACTAACTAATATGCATTTCTACACTACTGAAAACTGTCATTCGTATTGCCGTTTTTGTCGCCGTGCTCACGTTTCATAGGAATATATGGGATTATGGCGACTCGGCTCAAGAACAAAGAAAAAAATTGTGTCTCTACTGGCGTCTCCGATGTGATGCTAACCAGCCTTCACGGTGGCTGATCAGATCGTTCACTTGTAAAAATGGAGAAAAAAAATTTTATAGACAGAGACACCTTGTTTTATTATTATTTAAGCAATCATAAAGAATAGCGCAAAGTGGGAGGTGGATGGTAGGGATGAATGAAATGAGAAATCATTTCTGCATTATGAATACTTCGTTACCGACAAGCATCTGAATCTGAATATTATACAGCTGTAGGGATCTTATTCAAAATGTTTAGTAATTTATAGGCCATGCTTGGATCAGTTATCTGAGGAGTTGGTGCTAAAATAAAATGACTGAAAGCAATAATTTTAAATTTATGAGTACAAATTATAAAGTATTTGTAATGTTAAATAATCTACATAAGGGTTTTCACTCCTCGGCATTAGCATTTTATCGTCATCTACTTTATATGAAAATCATATTAAGTTTCACTTGAATCTTTTTGCATCGTCACTAATATAAATATTAACATTGCATCCCTTTCACTTCTTCTTAAAGTCCAGGGACGAGAAGGCTCTGTAGAATCACACGTATCCGGTTTTATTATACTGAAACTGGTACACATCCATTATCCATTCATGCGTAACACAATAAGATATAAGGGTGGTATTGGTGTATGGGGAAAAAGTTTCTGATGATATGGGATGGGAGCAAATCAGAGCAAGTGGGGCTAATTGTAAAAAATAAAATACTGATAATAAAAAGAGGTATTGGTTTACACATGTGACCATCATCATCGCTTTTCGATGGTGATAGTCCAAGAACAAAAAGGGGACTGATTTCCCATGAATATTCTGTTACGATTCGATTGACTGAATATGCAGTTTTCAATGGCGTATTCTTTTCAAAAGATAACTAGATGCGTGCTATAAAAAGATGGCTATAAACTAGTTAAAAATGTACGAGGGTAATGGAAAATACTTTTATTAAACATACTGTCGATCTAATATATATGTCGCCATTTTATATACCTACCTAGTTGGGTGTACCATGGCTATCCATTTATCGAAATGCTTCATTTTATTTTTGTTCATGCTGGTGTAAGTTCATGTTATGTGATTGTTTATATGTATTCAATTATGTTTACATACGGAGCGAATTAGTTCTGTTCAATTCTATCAAAATAACTGTCAACAACTGCATTCAAATTGATGTCACTTTCTCATGTCAGTAATTCAGTATTGGCTTTTCTTTTCCTCGTTCTGTTTTTTAAATACAAAGAGAATACAAAGAAACGGATTACTGATTCATCTAGATTTGAGCGAAAAACGAGTGCTCTCAGAGAAAAGAAAATATTCAAAATATCTTTCTCTCGAAACTTGTTAACTTTTTGGTTCGCTTGAGATATAAGTTACACATTCCTTATTGAAGTACAGAGAGAAACATAAAATGTAGCAGCAAAGTCCACACATAACAGTGTTACAGACAGAAGAAAAACACTTTTCCTTGGAAAGAAAGAAAAGGAAACGGACAGTGAAATTCATCTTGATGGCTGCTGGCTGTCTTGCGACAATATTAAAATTCCGGAACTGTGAATTACACACACATCACACAACCATCATTGCATTTTAGAGAGAAAAACGTCCACTAAACTCCGCAGCAATTCAAAGCGAAAAAAAAGAAAAGAATGAAAAAAGCATTGCAATGTTGCCGTATTACAAACAGCACATCACACAAACATCAATTTGGAATGCATTGTGTTGTGTGGTGGTAGCTACACATATCGTCTTATGGACATATTGTCGTTTGGTGTCGTTCAACAATAATAATACGTGTCTCATCTCTCTCTTCTCTCTTGACATTGCAAAGATGTTCTTTCTTCACATCACTCAACTCACTCTTCAGCAGTACCATTGCATTTGGTTTAAAAGTATTACTCTTTTTCATCATTCCTCTTCTTCTCTTTCTCACACAAAAATTCTCTTGATGCTTCTGCTGTTGATGCTGCGGTGACTTGACTTTGGTCTTTTACAGAAAAACCATCAAAGTGTTTCAAAAGGCAGCTTGTCGAATTTACAGTTTTTTGGTAGAAAAACACACATACCGTGTACATATGTATATGTACCTCTCTCTCTCTCTGTTCTTCTCATGAAAAAAGGCTGAGCAGCAAACAAACAACTCTGATGATGATGATCTGGTATTGCCATTGCTTGTTATTATTGTTGCATGCTTTAACTTGATGATCGTCTTTTGCTGCTGGTTTCTCTTTTTTCAGTTTTTGTCTGAGTGAGTGACACTCGTCTCGTGATTGGCATTTCGAATTCCATGCCAAATGAAATAACAACAGAAGACACAGCAGGAGTATGGCACCACGACCAAAAGAGAAAAAAGTTACTTTTTGGAGTGTCAGAATGAACGAGAGAGTATATCGAGTGGATATTATTATGGACATGCATGTATGCGATGCGATCCACTTCTCCAGTAAAAATGAATGACAAGAGGGACGAGCATAGTGGGCAGAGCAGAATGAGTGCAATACACAGAAATATTATGATTGATAGGTGAATATCATTTCGTCTATAATAATCAAATTAGCCAGTGTCAGAAATTATAGTTTAGTCAATGCTTCAGAAAAAATGCCAAGGATTTGAGAGGGAGAAAATGCTAAATTAAATTGCTTTCTTTTTCGCTTTTAAAGATTGGAATTAGATTTTGGAATGCGTTTAATAGCGTGCATGTACACACACACAGGTATGCATGTGTAAATTTTTTGTTCATGAAATGGGTGGTAATTTACTGTCAAAATGAATTTACCAAAACAGTCATTAGAAATCACTTACGCAAGATAGTTATTATCGTTCCATCTCTCTTCGTTGATAGGTGTATAGTATTCCCTTCCATGAAACAACAAACCGTAATATGCAATATGCATAGGTGTATAATATTATATGTTGTGCACTAAATTTTTACTGGAAAATAATAGCCTTCATTGTTGTGCGTTGGATTAGTCGGTTCACTTGATTTTTCCTCAGTACCCGTATACATGCATGCATTTGCAACTCAACAAGCTCAAGAGAGAACAAAGGCAAAATTCTTTTAGCAGGCGGAGTGGTGGTGATAGGTACTGCACAGCAGTAAGTACAACCACACTGTATGGATCTACATATATGAAGGATTCTTTTATCCCCAGTGGAGCTTTTTACTTTTTTCTAAGCTTGCACGTAAGCATATACAATATGGGCCCTTTATGGCAATATCGGAACATAAAATATATAAGATCCTCGTGTTATATCTGTATCCCAGTTTATAAGACGAACAACATTGGTAATTCCTGAGCAGTTTTTCCTCTTTCGCTCTCTCTCTTTGCTAAAGATGTGAATAAACAACTTGTTGGTCTTCTTGGCATGCTGGTACTTTGAGTGCATACATGTATTTTTCGTGTACAACAAAGGCTCTTCTTGTTGCTTTTTCACTTTGTCGAAAAGTCTCTTCTTATAAATAACAGCAGCAAAGTATAATGCGTATTTCATGTAGGTATGCCTATGTGTATGTATGTATGTTTGTACATGAAAATATGTATGTACATTCTATAATAATATGTACATACCTATATCATGTTGTCTGTCCATCCGTCTCCTTCGTCAGAACTGCCTGTCTGCCACTATAACCTCAATTTGGCTCCAACCACTTAAGTAACTAGAGAGAGAGAGAAGCTTCTCATAATAAAATGCCTTGAGGGCGTATATAAGCAAGCCTATACACAAAACATAAAAATGAACTTGAGTTTAAGTTGAGTCTCTTCAAAATTCCTCTAAATCTCTTTATAATATTATTAAGGTAACAAACAACGTTCAGTGCGAAGCTAAAAAGAAGGAAGAGAGAGAAAGAAGAAGAAAATGTTTTTTCACAGCGATTCAATTCTTGGAACCTAATAACTGCTTTAAACCAATCCTATGATTTCTAGAACTGACCAAGTGCAGTGCAGCAGCAGCAAAGTGTGTAGTAATGTACGTTTTTACTTCTTCGGCGTAATATATGTATCGGATTGGTATTACCATCAAGTTGATGATATGATATTATGATATGTGTAAGTAAGTACCTACCAAAGTACAAAATATCATGCTGTGATGATGATATGATATGATAAAAACAGACAACGAATAAGGCTATGACGGTCATCATATTATCACTATCATCATCATCATGAAAGGAACTGTACAGGTAATTTTTTTCAATAATAATTAAAAGCTTCGTATGAAATTCGATTATATTGGAGCCTGTCTCTTGAGAAGGTTTTGACTTTGAATTGCTCTGCTTCCTTCTTGTTCTTATAAGGGAAGCAGACATGGGCGATTTGAACTAACTTTTATATCATCTTTTTTTTCAATAATAATTAAAAGCTTCGTATGAAATTCGATTATATTGGAGCCTGTCTCTTGAGAAGGTTTTGACTTTGCATTGCTCTGCTTCCTTCTTGTTCTTATAAGGGAAGCAGACATGGGCGATTTGTACTAACTTTTATATCATCGTTATTACTTGTTGGTACAATGATGATAATAATATAATACTATAATATAATGTGTGTGTGCTCTAAATCATCTGTACGTTTTTATTGCATCGCAGATTACTATCAATTTTGATAATTTTTATATCTTCACTTGAAACAATCTCCCCGTCTACTGTAGGTGGTGGTCGTCATTTGAGCTTGGTAAAAGGTGACCCTTAAAGAAAAAAATACAGGACGGGCAGGTGAAGTGAAACTGGAAGTAGGGAAGAAAAAAGATGTGTTTTAATAATGCATCAAGCATGCATGACAGTGCTGCACTACTTGGCTCGAAAAAACTGAGACAGGGAGATAGAGAGGGATAGACCTGTTATAAGATAGATACGGGTTTATAGTGCAAAAGTGAAATGAATGTATTGGAGTTATTATTATAAAAGTTGTATTTAAAATTCGTACAAGTAAAACATGCTTGTATGAGTCACGTCATAACACTAGAGAACAACAACAACCAGAAGAAGAGGTAGTAAATTTATGCATAGATCAGCAGAATTACTATGATAGCGATGATGATGATGATTACGACGGACGGATGGCTTTAGGGCAGTAGTCAGTCTTTTTTTCAGGAATTGATGATCTTGATATATCATTGTTGTTTATAGTTGGATTTCTTGATGATGATAATAATAGTTGGGAAGAGAACATGTGAGAAAAATTAAATGATTTACTTTGCATAATAGCTGAACATGCACACATCGTCTATGTGCAGTGGTGCAGGATAGCAAAAATATTATAGTCAATCAGAAGTCAATATCATTGCGGATGGTTAGCTTCTTCTGAGGAAAGAGGAATACAATTCAAGATGATGGTATGACGAACTAGACAATAGCGACTTGCTTGGTTATGGTCATCATCATCACATGTATCATATTAATAAAATGCCGTGTGAGATGACTGAATGCGGTGCATGTTCAGTCAGTAATTTTTATTCATTTCATTTAAACAATTTTTTTCATCTGTCTCTGCTGCCGTTGTTGAAGCTGCTTCTTTTCTTCGTCTGTTAGTTGTGTTGTGTGAGAGGAATAATATACACTAAAAAATGAAAAAAGCAGCAGAAGCAGAGGCAAGATAAAGAAGCTGGTGAAGTAGACTGATGGCATTATGTTTTTCCTATCGTACAATTATATGATAATTATTCAGGTTAAATGGCAATTAGTGTGAAGTATGTAAATCTTGTCTTTCTATCCATCTTCTCCCTCTGTCTCATTCTCTTCCCTATGCTTGCTTATACCTGCTTGTTTTGAATAAAAAAGAAGCAAGCATGTATATACAGCATGCGTGCATTCTCGCATGCATGTCAAATCACTTTTTAGTTAAGAGAATCAAAAGACACCTGTAGCTTTCTTTGAAGAGTGAAGAAACGTAAAAAAATGTGTCCTTCTTGCATACGTTTAGCACGCAGGCAGCATTATCATGATCACATCTCTAGTCACACATAACACATATATTTACGCTGTGGTTTCATATTATACTACTCAGTAGTTAGGCATTTATATGCAATTAGACACGTAGACAATATAATATTTGAGGAAATAAGGCTTTAGCAGAGGTGATGATAAGGAAAGCTGTGTCTATACTTGAATTGATTGGAATTTACTTATTTTTTGGTAAAAAAAATCAATCATTTCTGTTTGTTGTCTTTTCAGCGATCAGTAGTTCGTAGCAATGCCAATGGACACTAGCGATGGCAGCAACGGTCAGTCACCAGCATCAGCTTCATTTTCAACAGCAGCAACAGGAGCATACGCAATTTCAGCAACAACCCTCTCCTCCCTCACCTCCTAAAAGCACAAGCAGTAGCTCATCTAGTTCTTCCTCAGGTAGTTTCCTTAATGGTGAGCTATCCCATTCATCCCCGTCCGAACATTTTTGTAAAGATTGTGGAGTCATGTTTGAAAGCAGCACGAGTCTGGAAGTGCACCTGAGTTATCACAAAGAGAATCTATTAACTCGCTGGGCTAATCAAGATAGTGGCAGTAGCAGTTCAGAGAAAAGTGCGGTTTCTACTCCTGTAAGCAATCCATCAAGTTCTCCACATACCGGCAGCAATAGTATTAATCCAACAAACAATAATAACTCGTCCTCTTCATCATCATCGTCGGAGCCCGGCTCCATGTCTGACATGTCGACAAGTGGCAGTTCTACGAATTCTCATCCCCCAACTCCACATTCCATTGATGCTGGTAGTAGTGGTAGTGGTAATAGTGGTGGCGGGGGTGCATCTACTCAGCAACAAAGATTTTTCCCAAATGGTCCCAGTAACAATAATGGCAGCAATGAGCACGGTCAGTTTCCACCAGTCTCTCAGTATGGAGGGAGCACAACTACAAGCAGTGCACCGTCTAGTAGTAATGAGCAAGATCAGCCACCACATTCCATGGACCATGCTTACCGTCAAGGTGGAGGGATGAACGGATCCAATAATAATTTCAGTCAACAGCAGCAACCACCTGTTGAGCTGAATGGCCAGCAGGGGCAACAACAGCATAATTTGAATGGGAATCTTCCTCAACATTCCCCATATCATTCGCCAATCATGATTGCTCAAAATCACATTTTCTCACCGAATCACCATGCTCATGGTGCAGCAGCAGGCTCCTCCAGGCAGTGAACATCACAGGGGAGGACCACCCCCACCAACTAATACGGAGCAAGGCACTGCTGCTGCGATAAGGGAATCTGCAGAAATTTTAGACTTGGACTCTCATAAAGTTCATCTATACCAGCCACCTGCAGATCGCCACTATTTCGCTGGACATTATGGCTTGCCACCAATGTTTGGCAATGGGTGGAGTCACCCGGGAATTCCTCCAGAGCATCATCAGTTTTCTCCTCATGGTCATCATCCCCCTCCACCCCCACCACATCATCCTGGTTTTGGTGATCCTCATCATAACATTCCTCCATATTCAATGCACGGACAAACCGCGCCTCCGCCACCACCTCATCATCATCAACACCCCCATCATCCCCATCACGTTCCACCACCACCCCCAGTAACATCAGTATACGATTTAGATAGACAAAATCCACCAACACAGTTTTCGACCGAGCCGCCACCATCGATGGATTATCCACCAACATCACAACATGCTCCACCACCTCCACCAGTTTCAGTTCAAAATCAAATGGGAGGTGGACCTCCCCCGTTTGGTCAACCAAATGCGGGACCAGGTTTTACTCCAATAGCAATGGCTGCTCAACCTGCAGATAACAGGCAGGAACGGATCTCAATGAGTTCACCTCTGGCTCCATCACCCGCACAAAAATCTCCAAATGAGGCGACAACACCGGCCAGTTCTGCAGCAGCAGCACAGGCCAAAACGAAGGGGTGGAAAGGGGGTGAATGCAAACGTCCCAAGACGTACAACTGTACGGCTTGCAATAAGTGGTAAACAAAAATAAGACATATTATGACATTATAAGAGACAACATTTAATTCATACTAGTGGTCACATTAGGGTATAATGTAGATCCGACTACGTTTTTTCTCTCTTCCTACTTTCCACTTGCTTGTAGTGCTTTGGCTTTTGACTTATGCAAAAGTTGTAACAGACAGCAATTGTCAATACATATTTTCGGTTTTGTTCGCAACAGCCATGCATTCTCCATGAATTTAATGTACTACCTTAAATTGACCAACATTATGAATTGAATGATGAATCTTAATTTAACATGCAATTTTCTTATCATGCAATTTATTGACATTAGGTTTACTAGCAGTGGTCACTTGAAAAGACACTACGGAACCACACTTCATAAGGTAAAAAATGTAATTCTGTACTCTGTTTATGTATCTCAAGTCGCCCCAATATGGTTTCATGTTTGATATTCGGAACAAGGTTTAGCGTGCTGTGCTAGAAACTGATACAGTTGACGCTGTGTACTGTTCTCACCACAAGGCAAAAAAGATGCTGAACCTGACAAGCTCATTTTATAGCTTCTTTTCATCCTCTTTTCTGTTTCCTTTTTGTTGTAGAATTCTATGAAGCAAAAAGATCTCCCCGAAGACCCACCACCGCCACCTAAACGAGGAAAAAACGGGATGAACAAGCAAGCCCAAGCAGCAGCAGCAGCGGCGGCAGCCGCTGCTGCGGCAGCAAATAACAATAACGCTGAATTGATCCGAGACCGAAGTCCCATGAAAGATTTTGGGATGAAAGGGACAGATGGAGGAAGTAATGGTAGGTCAGGGTATGGCCCCTCACCACCAATTATCCACAATTCACCTGCACCTCCAAAAATCTCGCCCGGAAGGATTGGCAGTCAAGTAGATGATATTATCCTAATGGATGCTAAGGGGAATGGGGGCCTTCTTCAGGGGAAACCGCCAGGTCATATGATTGGAACCAGCCCAGCATTTAATATTCCAAGTGGATTTAAATCATATGAGAGTCAAGCTTTAAATGCTGAAGGTAACAATGCCAATGAACATCATCAGCCCTCTTTCCTTGGTCAACCGGGAGGACCACAGCAGCAAAGACTATTTAATCCGGCGGCCATGGCCCATCATCACCATCAGTTTTATCCGATGCCCCCACATGCTCCACCACCGTTTATGAATGGATTTGCTCCGGATCCGTCTAATGGACAGTTGCCACCCAGCTCTCAGTATGTTGGTTAAATTTTACTTAACGCGTTTTCATCATTCTCTTTCATTTGCTCATAAACTATGTATGTAGATTTTGTTCAAACCACATCACGTAAAGCTTATATATATATTCTCCACAGTATATCAGTAAAGTAGTGCTCATTATGATAGATTATATAATATAAATATATTAATAATTTACTCAACATATCTTAACCTGACATTTTAAACTTTGAAGACAATGAAGACTCACACTGAAAGGGTCAAAAGAATGTCAACGAAAGTTCCTCTGAAATGTGTAATACAATACATTATCTGTAACAAAACATATTCTATATAAATATTTAATAGTGTGTAAGTGAAAACAGTAAACATCCATCAACCGTACTACTATACAATTTTACCTCGATTCAGTATACTAAACTAAAATAGGACTGCACAGAACTTGAGCCTATTGAAAAAGTAGATTGTACATAAATAAAAATTGAAACGTTAGTGAACTAAATCTTTTACGAATGGATAAAACAAGAGATTCTCAGTCATATCAACTTAATTCCTGTATTACAGACATAATTCCAGGAAAAGAGTAAAAAAATGTCTATATCCGTAACTCAACAAATTCATACATATATCCTTGAAGCCTATAAAAGTTATAGATACGTTACTAAAGATGTTAGGTGTTCCACATAAAATTGGCATTAGAATTTTTTCCAAATGTGCGTTTTTTGTGAATTGAATTGAATTGAATTGAATCTTTATTGAGTCTAGCCATTTTCAGTACATAAAGTTCTGTTGTCAAAATTGTGCTCTGAGCTTGTAGATGTTTTTGATGAATGAGACCGCAGCACTTTGTAGCTTAGAACTGATACAGGAATACCTGCTAACACTTGTCAGAAAAGTAAAACAAATTGTGTAAAATGAAGAATAGTCAGTGTAATTGAAGAAAAAAGTATGAATATGAAAATTTTGATATAAAACTGCAGCTACGTGTACATATTTTTAAAAATCAAACTATCATTTAAATCCACAGAACAGTAACTGTTGTATGCGCATTTTTTTAAAAAACAAATTCAAATCCAATCCACGATTAACGAGTGGTAACAAATTTTCTCAGTGCCAAGAATTCACTTGGATAAAAAATTATATGAGAAATTATAAAGTAACAAAAGTTTTTAACACTTAATAATAATAAGAAAATATTAGTAATATATGAAATTAAAATTGTGAAGTGAAAGCACACAA
>JAHZMV010001443.1:0-23049 GCA_027743765.1 Coecobrya sp. COE2 | reverse complement strand
GCTAATCCTAGAATCAATCCTGGAATAATTTCAATAATTTGATGTTCAATTTTCAATTTTAGTCGTACGAAAAGCAAGGATACGGCACATCTACCGGTGGTGGCTATACATCTATGGGAGCTGCGCAAGGAATGGGCAACCAGTTGGGAGGTGGAGGCATGCCGCCCTACAGCATCTACGTGACACAACAACCAGTACAGACTCTTCCTATGCATCAAGTCTCTATTTTCTTTTCTTTCTATTTTGTTTGCTTGTTTTTAAGACATTTATCATTTGGCTCAGAAATTACTTTAAACCTAGCACATGCTTGTAACTGTACAACAATGCATGTCAGTCAACTCTTGTAGATAAAATAGACGTAATTTTGTACTGAAAACTACGACTTATCGTTTTCTAGTCTAATAATAATACTGCAATTAGTTTTATTACTAGTAGCCTTTATAGCAGACTATTTCCAACTTAATTTTGCAATTTTTTTCCGATTCTGTCTGACGTTCCCTAATTTAAGAGGGATCGTTCATTTCCGTTTAATTTTCTATTTACGTAGTTTCTTATCCACAACATGAAAAAATAAATGAAAGTCGATTAAGCCCATGCGTAGAGAAACTAATGAATTTTTAATTGTTTTGTGTTTTTACAGGAGAGTGGCAATGTTTCCAGACAAGGAACAGGTCAGCCAAAAGGAGGCAAGCAACAGTACAATTCGGCACCCTACTGGGCAAACTAGTGGTAGTGATGTAGGAGGAAAATGTGAAAGCAGAAAAAAATAATATTAACAACAGCAAAAACAACAGTCTTTTTTCTTGTGCGCTACCGATGAACCATCTCTCGAAAATCCCTTCACTCTCACATCACTCACACACACTCAGACACACGCTGCGTTTGACTACGGGGAAAGAATTAAACTATATAAATATATTATCTATACATAAAAATAATTATATTGTATAGGGTTTTTTGTTTTGTTTTCATCATCACGGATTTATAAGTGTGAATTTGGAAGGGTCAAGATGAAGGGATAAAACGTATTTCCGGTTGTTAATATAGTCTCGTCTCATCCTCTATAAATATCTCTCTCTCTCACAAACACACAAGTGTGAACATGATGAAGTGAAAACGGAGCAGAAGAATAAGTAATAATAATAAAATATAAATGATCTAAAAATGGAATTTGTAAAAAAAATGGAAAGAAGATGAGATTTGAAACAACTGATTTGCTACTACTGCATAAACTGTGTAATTATTATTATATTCTATGATTGTGAGTATAATTATTATTCATTTTTCTCTTTTTTGATTTAAGGTAAATAGGATTTTTTTGAATGATGATAGAGTAAAGATTAATTAATAATTAATTATTATTATTATATTATTATTGAATACAACCTTATATAATATAAATATTACGATGATGAATTTCATAGTTTGAGAACATGTGCATACTACTACATATTATTATTATACACTCATTCACTTTATTACTGTATACTGTACTAGGAAGAATGTTTATTATTATTATTACATAAACTACATACTACTACTACTACTGTTTTACATTTTCAGCGTGAAAAAAGTAAACGCAGAGGAAATTAAATAAAAATCGTAAGCGTCAGTAAAATAAAAAAAACAAAAGAAACTAAAAGTTTTACATTTTGTCGTTTCTCAATATTATTTTGTGTCAAAGGTTTTTGTCCAAAATTGCCTTACATAATTACCTATTATCATCAAAGTTAGCTATCCGCTGTGGCGGTGTGTAGTTTGCATATATACACCGAATCGGTGTTTTTATTGCAAAGCCGATGATATCGTTATGAATCTCATGCAGGCTTATTCGGTACCACAGCCAGTGCGGTGCGCAGATTGCGACAAGCTTATCACTTCACAGATTGCTGACATGTTTGTGAAACAAGTGCAAGTACAGATTTTTTATAAACTATCAAGCTAAAAGACGATTTTCTTTCTTTTTCGGCGTACCAAACTCCCCTGTCCTTTTTTGTAGTTGAATATTTATGTACATTGGAAGTGCAATGTACACCGAAGAATTTGTAGATGCTAAAAAGACAAAAAAAAAGAAGACAAGAGTGGCATATTGTTCTGAACTTTATGATGGTTTGCATCTGTGTTTAGAAGGTAAAATGAGAAAAAGTTTTTGCAGAGAGGAAAAATGTAAAAATGTCCTATAGCATATTTTTGTTGACGATCACGAGGTGGATCGCGTAGTTAAATCAGGCGTAAAAAAATCATCATCATGTCATCACATTAGCCATGGCTTAACTAGATCAATTACAAACGGATTAAAGGTATAAGAAGAGCATGTAATGCAGGCCATGGCAAATATATAGTTTTTTTATTCCGTTGCAAAATAATTCTATATGCCGTGTTTATGGCGGTGGTTGATGTGGTGGTGGCGCAGTATTGCGGTCCCACGGTTATCAAATTTATGTCAATAGGTTTCCTCTGAAATGCACATGTTGAGTGGTAGGTACTTAACAAACATGCTTTTGCTTGCTTACCTTGTGGCTTATTTTTGCAAGTGGCAATAATGAAAATGAAAAATGCGACTATTTTTGGTTTTTCTCTGGTATGCAGGTTAACATGATGTTTGTGTAATGCAATTAGTCACCTAATTGTTTCAACGCCAAAAAACGAAGAAGGAAGGAAAATCATGATAAACATGCTTTCATAATGAAAATTCGCATTTTATTGCATCCTCCTTGAAAAAATAAAGTCAAACTTGTTAAATATTAATATTCCATATTTTAGGTAGCTTGGGTTGTGTTGATGTTACTCATAAATGAGTTTTTTTTTCAGTATGACTCAACAACATGTCCGTGTGTAAATTTGATGCATCCGCATTATTACAATTATCACAAAACAATTACAATTAGCATCAGAGAGGATTATTACAGAATGATTTTTGGCTTAATTGAAACTAAAAGTCAAATTTAACCTTTGGCAACTCCAAATTCTGTGTACTCAGCAAACATACTTGGAGTTGGAGACTCTTAATGCATTGTACTTTGTTTCATGTGTACTAGTACTACTCTAAGTACTACTGCTGTGCATTTATTTCAGGCAATTCAACAAGAGAGCATTTTTGTTCTTAAAATAGCGACCACTTATTGCACGTCCGCTTTAAGTATTAGTGAATCGTTGAACCATGAGAAGTTTGCAAGTGATTGTATGACTCTTAAGTAGCTTTTCTTGACGAAGTTAAGCACAACCAAAAAATGAATGAATTTTCTTAAGACTTTGTACAATGAAGGGTTTGAAGGATTTATAAGTACATCCTCATCCTTTACCGTGTGTGCTCTACTACCTGACTTTTAATTTGTTTGGTTGAGAAATATTTATATAAATAATGAGTCTTTTCGTATAAGTCTTGTGAGCCCTTTTAAATGGTTTACAGCCCAACCAATTCCGTAAATATGAGCAAAAAGGCAAAACCACAAGTTGGTTTAATAAATGTCTATATTAGAGTGGTGTGGTCTATAGAGTCGACTACTCATTTTAAGTACACCAACACTTACTCACGTTTACTCCAAAAACTTGAGCACTTCCTTATCACTCGAAAATACATAATGGTTTGTAATGTTATATCACTCAATGAGGATTTTGCCTAGATGACGTATGAAACGTGGCATTAAAATCTAGGAGAAATGATGATATTCGTTAAAACTCCATTTTTCCATATCCTTGAACAAAAAAGATTTATTATGTTTTGCATCTGAGACTTTACACAAAAACATGTTCTATTAATGTAATTGCATTGCGTAATTGATGTCCCTTGATTTTCTTCTCATAAGTAGTTCATATTACTCAAAGAATATCTTAATATTATTATCATGCCTTGATTTATATGATCATGTGAATTACATCGAGCATCGGATTACCAGTTAAAACAAGAAGACAAGATTTATAAAGAGTGGTGGCTCATTTCTGTACTCTGTGCCCTTTTTCCTTCTCAAACACAGAATTCATCTTTGTTCTCATATTTTTGGCTCCTGTTGCTCCAAATAAATTTGTACATTGCCTGCGAGTGAATCAGAAAATTGGAGCTATAGGTATAGCCACTTTTATAGAATTACTTTGCCAGCTTTGTGGCGAAAGATACACACGAGAAGAGCGTCTCAAAGTCTCACCTTTTCATGCATCTCGTCGTAGCAGCAGCATTGGTGGTTGTAAACGAAACAAGCCAAAACTATAAGTTAATCAGAATGATATGCTCATGTCGTCGATAAGTGATTTTGATATTATGATGACGATGATATGGTGAGATCTGAAGAAATGGAAACTTTTTCTCCTGCCTGCGCTTTATTTTCGGTAGGCTAACAAATAACAAAAAAACGAAATCCACATGCTTAATTTTATTCGTCTTATTTTGAAATGTATACGTGTACACTTTATTTCAGTGCATGTGACTACTTGGATGTGACGATCATAATGACAATCACGATATATGATAATTGCCACACATATATTATTTNAAAAAAACGAAATCCACATGCTTAATTTTATTCGTCTTATTTTGAAATGTATACGTGTACACTTTATTTCAGTGCATGTGACTACTTGGATGTGACGATCATAATGACAATCACGATATATGATAATTGCCACACATATATTATTTCCGCTAGGTCTATAAAAATTATCCTGTAATCCACCAATTCCTTCAGAATAAACCTTGTTTGCATACCTAAATAGCGACTTTCGGCACTTTTAAAGCTTGCGTCGACTTTTTACTACGTTACGAGTGATTTCCGTCGACGCGTTTTTATACATTTTTTTGCAATCATTTGAAAGTGGTTTTTGTCCGTTGTTTTACGTTATCCTTGTGGTGGTGTGGTGTTTGATACTTTTTAGTTGTAAAAATGAATATCGGCTTTCTTCACGTCTATATAATAATCTATTTTGTTTCAGATCATGCATGCATAATATATACATAAATACGTCACAAGGTTTACTTTTATGAGAAAGCGCAAAAAAAGTCACCTTTACTCTGTTCTGTTTCTGCAAACTTTCTTCTCCTTCATCTCTGCTCCTACCATAAATGTACATTGCCTAGAGAGAGAAGTGCCGAAGAAGAGTTTACAAATGATGTGGTATACACATTGGTAGCGTATTTCTACCACTGCGCCTTATGACGATACAATGCACTCTTCTATTTACATTTTGACTTTAAAAGATTTTTTTTCTTAGAGGCAAACGCCATAATAATTCTATTTATAAAATTTTGCACAATTCTCTAGCGAGCTTTTTCGTGAGAAATTAAGAAACAGAAGTGAGAACATTGATACACCACACCATCATGTAGTACTGAAGCGGTTGTGGGTAAGCTAAAGAAGATAATAGTGATGATGATGATAAGACTGACGGGTTGTATGGAGGCAATGCTTTATAAAAGATAAAAAAAGAACAAAATGTGCAGCAGGAGCACCGGAGCTTATAGATATTTAGAGAGAAGACCACTTTACCGACATCATCAACATGATCGGACCGAGTGAACGACGAAATGAATCCTGAAAGTAAAGTTTGCCATTTATGAGGATTTGGCATGCTTTCAATAGTCAAGTTAGAAAAGGGCTTCCGTTCTCTACGACGTGAGAGCTTCTTATTCTACAACACCACGATATGGTTAGGTACACACATCACGTACCTTTATAGTTAACTCGCGCAATAGTCAGTTTTGTAGTAGTCTAGCAGTAGCATTATGATAAGTCAGAGGAACGACGACATGGATGATGCATGCCAAAAAGTTAGAAAGGATGGCATATGGCTTAATATTATATGTAGTTCGTTCCAATAATGAGAGTAATATTAGCAATAAATGCTGAGTGAGATGATGATAATAATAGTAAATTTTCTTGTGTATGTGTGTGCAAGCAAACTAAACTAGACTTATCTTGGGCAAAACAAGATCATATGCATATAAGGTCTGATTTTCAGCTGAAGTCTGCCTTCTGCTCGCCGATCTCAAGTGTCCGTCTCATCTTGCAAGCACAGTAGTGCAATGTTTGTCAGAAATGATAATACTAGTTTTTAAGAAAAAATCATGAGTACACATATAGCACCACCACTACCATCATTTTTTCTTGGTCTGGTGATGGTGGTGATGTGATGAAATGAGGTCTGCTAAAATGTGCTTCTCCTTTGTTTCTAGTTTATGTGTATATGTCCCAACAAAGTTACAGTTTCCTTGGCCAGAGAAGATCCAAGTTGCATGTCATGCAGGGAAGGAGTAGCGCAGTAGTTGTTGCGTTGTGTTTAGTGGTTGCAGTCACTGCTCACATGCATGTTGTAAACACTAATAAATAAAATTGTCTACCAGATAGTTAATATAACGAGAGAGCAGTGAGATTTGGTTTGGTGCTCCTGGCAAATGTCTGTTATAGCTGCCTGTTGTAGAACAGCGCATTTTGCACATGTTTAACGAGTTGTCTTTTCTCGGGAAATGAGAACTTTGTTGTTATTATTATTACTATTTTACTACTATTAATACATTGACTACTGCTGCTGTTCACTGCAGACAGAAAAAGCGTATAAGAGTATAGATCATATTATAAATATTAGTCTACTGGTATGCACTGTTATCATCGTCATCATCATTATCATCATTTTTCTCTCCTAATAACATAATATTTTCGTCATTGCGTTGCAAATTTTTCTAGTCCAAGCGAGCCTAATAGAGTTTTAACTGAGAGTACATACACAAAACAGCATGCGAGCTGGTTCCCTTCTCCCTATATATTTTTTACTACAGATTATACATATTTATTATGATTTGCGATTTTTTTTCTTGGCACCTCATCCAATTCCGTGTTAATCTCATTTTCGTTGCTGCTGTTGTTTGAAATCGTCGTGGCGTGCTATATTATTATGGTCATCACTCAAGAGGAGGAGAGGAGCACCCCATATTCCTAAATAGGACTTGTTTGAAGTCGCAAAGATCACGATGATGATGATGATGGCGTGGTAAAGCGATCTAGAAAGAGAGATAGTGAAACTATTACTGCAGGAGTGCATCGGAAAGAAACAACAGAGTGCTTGATGTGGCGTACATAGCAGAGTGGAGGAAAAGGATTTGTTGGGAGGTTATAGGCACATTATCGTTATCAACTTATCATCAAAACATCAGCTAGTAGTATGGTGCTCTAAAACCCCAATTTAAACTTGGACACGGTGTCACTGCTACCAGTATCGTGGCGATCCATTCGCGATCGCGACCCTCAACTCATTTTGTTCAGAGAAACAAAATTCATAGTGGCCTTTGTGTATGTAACGTTCATATCGCCAGCCAGATCAAATCAGAAGACTTTTTTCTTCTTCTCATGAATGTAGAGTGTAGAAAGTTGGAAGGATTGTGACGGAGACAGTTTAAAGTGAATCTTTTACAAAAGTTAATTGACAAATTGGCGGAATTATAAAAGATTTTCCCATGCAAGCGCAGCAGCTTTTCCCTTTTGATATACAATTTTCGCATGATTAAATAAAGTAAAGATAAAAGATTAATAGAGATACGCTGCGTGCATATTTTAGTCTTTCAATAAACTATGTCATTTCAGTTCGCAGAATTTTCAATGAAAATGGAAAAAATTTACATGTATAGCAGAAGCGGAGGCGGCCAGGAAATGCTTAGAGATTTCATTAAGAAGTGAGCAAAGTTTGAAGTACAGTGCAAACACAAGGAGTGCTTTTTCATCTGAGAAATTTCTCAGAGCTCTTAATTCAACGATTTTTTTCCTGGAATACAAACGAATTTCTTATAAATATATTTTGTTGTTGTGCATGAACGTTCGCTTACTGACTCTTGTTCAGAAAGAAAGAGCTGAAGAGTGTTCTTTATATTCCTTAAGTCGAGTTGCTGTTGAGTTAGTGGTGTTTACAAGAGGAAACGACAGAATTATGGAGCAAGGCACACGGAAAAGTCATGGTCATGATCAAGCCCTCGCCTCCGACACATTCGACAAGTTCTGTAATGCGAACACTTTGAAAGATATATTGGCCTTGTACAGACAGCTCTGCTCTGTATGCAAATTGGTCCCAACGAATTTCCAGGAGTTCTTTCCCAAAATAAGGGTGCGTTACACGAACATTTTTTACACACAACTTTGCATTATTTTCAAAACAAACAAAAAACTTGTCTTTTAAAGCCAGAATCAATGAGAATACTTGGAAGATTAATACCTATAAGGAAAGACGTAATGTAGTAATGAAATACAATATTGTAGTCGTCTCACATTACGCTTTTAGAATGTTTGTTTTACTATGCTTAACAAAATGAAAGTTGCAAAACTCTTGCTTTCCTTCCCGTTTCTTATTTCTTGTTTCTGTACTTTCCTGAGAAAACATAATAAAATCGTTGTTAAAGTTATTGTGATAGTGTGGGTGGTTATAGGAAGAATATGAAACGCTGCTGTAGTCTTTTTTTGCTAGTCTTTTGTACTTCACGGTTTAGTTAACGTATTTTGTTCCTTGGTGGTGGCGACAGTGTGGCAAAAAAAAGTAGGGAAAGAACAAAAAGGAGAAATAGAGATGGAAGAATCGAAGGGAGGTGGAGTAGGAGGAGGAAACTTTTTACATCTATAAATGTCAATATGTAAAGCCTCCTTTAAGCATTTTGCATAAATTTTTCCTTTGACCGACCTCGATAAATAAAATGAGCAAGTTGTAAGAAAGAGAAGAGAACGACAGAGAGTAAAGAGAAAGGCTGAAAGTTTCAAAATAAATGGAAGTTTAAAAAAAATCTGTGCATATCATAGCTAAAAACACAAGTAGGTAGTTTGGTTTAAGAGTTTAGTTGATAGTTGCGCCAGCAAGGAGAAAAGTTCTATATTTTTCCCATGTGGGTGTGGTGGCGGTGATGGTGGTGTAACCTGTGTAAATGAATGATATGTGTACATTTTGCATAATGTAAATAGTTATAAAGAGAGAGAGATGTCTGTTTTCATGTATTACCTGCATGTGTGCAAATAAGAAATGAAAGTGAATGATTCTTTTTTCTCTTTCTCTCTCCTTTTCTGGCTTTTTATAGGGCAAGATTCCATCTTGGCGAGCGGAAGAGCTTTGGTCGAGATTTGAGAAGAAGGCAGCCGAGAAATGTTACGCAAGAGGAAGATATTGTGCAAACACAAAGGTAAACTTCTTTCCGCCATGATGATCAACAGCATATGTCTCAATCCTTTTGTTAGTATGCTTGGTTGTACTATTGCTATTCAAGTAACAAGTAAAAATAAGAGTCAACAGGAATTTACGATGATGAAAGCCTCATGAAAAGCTGTCTGGCTGGATCTCAACATTCTTTTCTCCGCTTAAATAAAAGAATGCTGCTGGCTATAGTATATCAGTAGTCTCGTATTGCCCCTGAAAAACGATCCCTAATCCCTGCTTTTCATGCTTCATAGTTACCTGCTTGTTTGTCGATGTTGCAATTTATTTTTACAGCGTTTTAAAATCTGTTTGCATTGTGTTTTTTTACATAGGTTCTTATCATTGGAGCTGGGCCATGCGGTCTCCGAGCAGCGATCGATGCCCAACTGTTGGGAGCCAAAGTGGTAGTAATTGAGAAAAGGGAAAAGTTGTCGCGAAACAATGTGCTCCACTTGTGGCCTTTTGTCATCACAGATTTAAGAGCACTTGGTGCAAAAGGTACTACTGCTGCTACTAGAAAATAACTTTATAAGAGTCCAAAGTACCTATTCAAGTTGAAAAATGATGAAGGAAATAAATAAAATATTTGGGAAGCGATGCATGTGCTCGATGTGCTGACCATAAAAAATCATTATTTCCCTTTTACTAAGATCGTAATAGTAAAATATTGGTATTCATTATTCTTCATTATTTTTTGTACTAAGTCTTCATCTCACACAGCTTCCCACAGCAGTTGAAAAAGTTTTGATTGATGAATTACCAAAAGCTATATTTATATTGCTTTTCCCTTGCAGTTCAAAAAAGAGGGAAAAAATGATGATGAGGATGAAGGATTGTGGGTGGTTGGGTCACTTTTTTTATCATCCTCATCTCATCAACATCAACATAACGACTTTATTATGATAAAAATGCTGAAATCACTTATTTTTTCATGAGAAAATTGAGTCGTAAAATAATGTGTTTGCACAGGATTTTCCGGAGCCTGAGCTTCTACTTTCTCCGGAGAATGTGGACCAGGAAGCACTCCAACGCTTCACGATGGAGGCTGTTGTATTTGCTACAGACAATCGTCTCCCAGAGCTGGAATTCGCTTTGAATCATTACAGCCAACCTGATGTAGCCGTGTTTGACTTTACGACAATGTACGCGAGTGAAAATGCTTGCAGGGCTGTGCAAAGAAAAGGACATAAACTGTTGATTGGCTTGGTAGGGGATGCATTACTGGAACCATTTTGGCCTACAGGGAGTGGATGTGCTAGGGGCTTTCTTGGCTCATACGACGCTGCCTGGATGATAAGACAATGGGGAAAAGGCCTCAACAGTGTGCTGGAGGTACTGGCAGAACGGGAATCAATTTATCGGCTGCTGGGACAAACCACGCCAGAAAATCTTAGTAAGGATCATAGTCAATTCAATATTGATCCGAGGACACGCTACCCGAAAATCAACTTGGGTGCTGTGAACGCCCGGCAAATTACGTACCTTTACGATAGCGACATCCCAATCACTGACATATTTGATCCTATACGAGATCCAAATAATAAGGCAGCGGAAAAATTTGTCATGCCAGAGGAATTTCTAGTGAGATGGCTGCAGGAACAATTGAATCAGAAAAATATACATAACGGATTTTCCAACGTCTGTGACGTGTTTAATGGAGCAACTGCATTGCAAGCATTGCTCCACCTCTATCGACCTGATCTCATTCCCGAGTATCCCCTGCCCGAACATATTGACCGATGCATTCGAAATCAGCTTTTGTTTGAAATCTTGCAAGAAGAATTTGATCTGCATTTACCCATGGACTGTGAGAAATCTGTAAGATGTGGAGATGGAGAAAGATCCGTACTAACCAGATACCTGTCTCAGATTTATCTACGCTTTAAAGGAGATATTCCAAGAGACAATATATACGAGCCTAGTAGATTTTATAATAATATTGCCGGTAATAAGACTGCCAATCAATATCCGAACAACTCAAAGCTGCACCATAGCCTCTCCATCAAGGAATTCCTGAGGGCAAAGGAGCTTCTCGAGAAGAATCGGAAGGAGCAAGAGGACAGCAATCAGTCACGACGGGAAAAGCGACGATCTCAATTTTACGATGCTCTCATGCAATCAGAAAGTCAAAAGAATGGTAATGGAGGCGGAAGTAGTGGCCTGCAAAGATCACAGACTTCTGTAAATGTGGTAATCCCCATTGTAAAGTTGAATCCAGTGCCTCCTGGAGAGCTGTTCGCAGCATGTCGTCAAGGACGGGATAAAGAGATTGCGAGTGAAAATAGGCCAGCGAGTGTGGCCTCGTCGAATCCAAATGCGCAAAAGGTACTGACGAGATCCAGGTCGGATGTTGGATTTAGACGGGGACCCTCTCCGGCATTGACAATGGCTCGAGGAGGCAGTGGGGGAGGCGGAATTGGTGGTGGAATTGGACTTGGACCAGGACAACTGCGGAAAAGCAGCAGCGGCAATAATCATAATATTGTGAATTTGGCAGAGGAACAACAACAAAATACAGAGGCGCTTGAAATGCAAATGAGGATCATGAAACGGAGAACAACACCTACGGGGAATATAATTAGTACATTCTTGCAAAAACAGGCGTTGGCAGGTGCAATAGCGGCAAATCAACAGAGTGTCGTCGTCAGCAGAAGTGGAGGAGGAGGTGGTGGTGGTGGCGTGGTTGTAAACTCGAATGAGCAGGAAAACTGGACCAAAAGGCAGATTCGGGATATGCGAGCGAGGAGTTTGAACAACAGCACTTTTGCTGGATGGGGAAAGAAAATGAGTGAAGATGAAGAGCAGAAGAACAACGAGCTGAATAATCATTTTAAACTGAAACAGCAGCAACAACAGCAAAAGAGAAAGGAGCTTCAGAACCAACAGCATCATCAACAACCAACCGGACCGGGACCTGACGTTAGTTTTAAGGATCGCTGCAAATTCCTCGAGAGAAATATTTACCATTCAGTAAGCATAATTATAAGTATGCATATTTTTATCCACTTGATTAAAAAAGTAAAAATCATTATCATTTTATATAAAATATTTTAATGATTCTGATTTTTGTCATGCGTGTAATCTATAGGGAAGGGATATCGGTATAAAAGTGCATTGCCCAACAGCTCCTTGGTTCTCGTCAGAGTCAACCGAGCGTACAACTCCTCCCAATGCCACAATGACTAACAAGGCATCTTCACCTGCTTCACCCACAAAAACATCATTAATACCCGGATCTGGTTCACGAGTGCCACTCCAGAAATCACCTACTTCTGCAGGAGTGGTTCCTGGAGTCCCTGGTGGCGGCGGTATATCGACCTGTTTCATGGCGAGTAAAAAGCAGCAGCAGCAACAACAACAACAACAGCCGAAGAATCAGCTATCCTTCATTAATAATAAAGCCAATGAAAATTTCACCTCAATAAATCCCTTCCCACAACAGCAGCAGCAGTCTCCAAAGTTTCATAACAGCAATATTCCCAGAGTTCAGCAACAGAGCAATCATCAGCAACTGACATTTCAACAGCAGCTGCAGCAACAACGTGACTCTATTGAAAGGAAACTTGGCTCGACCATTTCGGGAATCAAAATCAAAGCTCAAGTCGTAAATCCGCCCCAGTACCACATTAACGGACAAATAATCCATCCTGGAAATGGTAATGGGAATAGTAATAATAACGGCAGTGGTGGCGGGGCTCCCACTCCTGCTGACAATAACAATAACAATCCAACGACAACGATAGGGATGAGAACATCATCACCTCCATCCTCGCCCAGTCTTCACCACCACCATACCGCTACAACGACTCCTCCATCCACAGCCAGTCAGTCAAGGACATCGTCTGGATGTAACAGTCCAAACCAGAGTCACATGTTGCCCCAACCTTTAAGGAGAAGTGCTACAAGCATTGGGGTTCACAATAATAACCTTTATTCGCCTTCAATAGTGCATGCTGCTAATGGGAATCACCACCTTGTGCACGCCAGAGGTGGTATATTGCCGGGTCACAGGGGTGTACATGACTCTTCTGGAGAATCCGACACAGACTTGGAATTTCTCAAGCAAATTGATTTTGAGACTATCGATGGACAAGAGCTTCAGGAACTGCTCAGTTCATTCTAAAAAACTATATATTCTATGAAATATACATTGAAAATAATTGCTTTCACTTTATCATTTACTATTTCTATCAATATTATTATTGCTATTATAAATTATAATTTAATTTAATGTAACATTTAGCACTACTCCATACAAGTCATATTATTATTATTTATTGTGATGTAATGCGTACTTATAAATATAGGATTCTTCTTTAATGCACTGTGAAAAATAAATTGTTTCGACAAAATAACATTATGCAAAAAAGTAAGCATATTTTTCAGTAAGACCGGATGTCTAGGTGGTGATAATGGTACATGATAATTCTGGTACTTTACCCGTGCAAAATAAATGATCATGGGAGTCTTTTATTATTGACCTTTCTCGCCTTTCTTTAGGATCGTTTTACAAAATTGAAATGTTGCTGCTGCTCTCTCCAATTCCAAGTAGTCTGGATAACGCACCCGACACCAGCTTCATGTACATGTCATGTAATAAATGAAGTGGCTACCTAGCATAAAGCCTGGAACAGAGTGAAAGCGTAGCTGAAAATAAACGACATGGAAAACAAAAAGGGTTAAACAAGTTAAAGCCGTATGGTCCATTTTCTTTCTCGCTGAATGCGTTGAGTTGATAGTGAAAAATTGACGTGGATGGACTTCTGCCTAAAACCACCTTCAGTGGCTTCTGGCTTCTATATTTAGCCATGAATTTAGACTGTTACCCGTTACAATATTGCAATTTACATACATGCGTTTTTTCCTGGCGTTGTTTTTATTCCACGAATGTGAATGAGTGACTGAACGAGGGAATCAGTGGAATGGGATGAAGCTGCTCATGATGATGGCGCTGCTTAGTTTTGTTGGCTATATGATCCAGGAAAAGCGAAAGCACCATCGGACTTTTGGGAATTTTACCAGTAGCAGTAGAGAAACGGCATATTATGCCCATATAAATTTGTGGCTTTAGCCGCCACCATTTCAATAATGACTTTTTGAGGCTCTCTCGAGTCTGTTCTTGGAACAGAAGTCACTGCGAGAGAGATACAGGTTGTTGCTGTTTCGTTCTGAAACCGAAAATGAAAAGCATTTTCTGCTTTTCCGCCGCTTTCACTTGGTATTATTATTATTTTTTGGAAGTCTGATGCTGCTCCTTCTGCATCATGGTGGTGGTGGTGAGCAAATGATGATGACGGGTGAATAGAATCTGCAGAGGATTTTGTACTTTCATCCTTGTGCAGTCAAGTGGTAATAGGATGCTGATTTCCAGCCATTTTCTCTATTTGACCTGCGAGGGAAACAGACAAGAAATCAGAAGCTGCTACTACCACCGCTGCTGAATTTGCTAGGATGGATGAGCAAACAGCCAACGTTTAAAGTAAAAATGGTGGTGGCGATGTTGATGGTGTCGGTGGGCTTTATATATGGTACACGGTACAATGAACGACCTACATTTTCCCTTGATGAAAACCGGGAGAAAAAAGGGAAAGAAACAACAAGATACATAATCATGTCAGAAGAGAGGGAAAGTGGAGAAAAGAAGAAAAAAAGTATAATTCTTCACTTTTTTCTCGCTCCTCCTCTCCAAAATAATAATGCACCTATGCCACATGTACATTTTATAATAAGCAGAGGAGAAAAGAGCACACAGGAGAAAAGAAGAGAAAGTAAAAAAGATTCCAACAACCTTTCTCTCTCTCTTCTTCTTCCTCTTCTTGACTCATTTCTCAAAGGGACAAGCGTTTTTTGTGTGAGTGTGCTTGCAGCAACCGCTAATCTTAAAAGCCCAGACGGCTCTTTATTTTTTAGGGCTTATTTGGTCCGCTTGATAATAAAATGTACGTCGGGAGAAAGTTATGGCATCACTTTTCATTCTCTCCCTTTCTCTAACTCCTACTTTTTCTACTTGTTCATTTCTTCCTGCTCGTTTTTTTTTCAACTTCACACAAGATTTTTTAAAAGTACAGCTGAAATAGGAAGGAGGTGATGATGTGTATTGCCTACAAGGTACTACGCTAACTTGTGCTAGTAGTTACACTAACAGCAGCAGTGCGTTTGATACATCTCCCCCAATTTTTTTCGGCTGACCTAGCTTTCAAGTCAAGTAAGCTGGATATGTGTACTTATTTCTTGGGCGTTTTGTTTAGTAGTCGCCTTATGTACTTGAGAAAGTGAAGCAGATACAATTGCTGGTGAAGGTCATAATGTAATGGTTGAGCAGTGTGCGCCTGGCCTGCGGTGGGAATCAGAAGAGAGGGAGAAAGGAAAGAGAAAAAGTTGGTCACTCGGTTGACAAGCAGAGCATTAATTCCATTATAACATAAAAGGAAAGGAAGATTATTAAGATCTGCTGGTCGTAACATAAAAATGCCCAAACACCAGTCACTCAGTCAGAGGACCAAGTTAGAAGAACACAACACACAAAAGGCAAATCCAAACAGGATTTTGTCATTTCTTCACCAGCAGACTGGACGTGGAATGCGCGGATAAGGGAAAAAAAGAAAGGGTTGTTCGATGGTCATAATAAGAATTGCTGGCATATCGTCGCCTTGTCGTGTGTGTGAGCGAGCATTATTGTTATTGTTCCTAATTCCAATTTATCACTGCTATCTGCAGCTGGACAATAATGAAAGTGATGAAAGGACGGCGCCCTAGAAAAAAGGAAAAGAAAAGGAGGTCTACTACAGGCACACGGGGAAAAAGCTAGTAAAGTATCCGTAATAATAAGCAGGCTGATTAAAAAGGAGAAATGCTGGATACTTACTTAGGTCATGGTGCTATTTCTTTTGCTGATAAATGCTAATGATCATCATAATGTTTTGAGATTGTTAATTCAATCGTTTACAGAGTTTTTATCTAGGCTACGGTACAAATACTTACATAACTGATTACATAAATGACAAGTCAATAGTCAATGAATCCACCAGTGAGGTTGCAGGAAAATGTATAAAAGCAGTAGTAATGTTATTCATTTCTCTAAAGGCAATTTATTGACCGTTATTATCATAACGACTGGTAGTGACGGGTGAGGGACTCTTGTTTTAATGCATGTTCTTTATAGTCGAGTGGATTCTTATGAATGATACTGGAGGTTCACAGGAGGCCTGTCACAACAGGAAACCGGAAATTGCAACAATAACATCAGTAAAAACAGCCACTACCGGCTGTAATTCCGTGAAACTAAAGATTATCAGCGCTGATTGGGTTGTGATATGGGTTTTATTCAAAGGGGTAAAATCCATACCAGCGTTGAATAATATAAACCATGATGAAGTGACAACAAAGCCTGTTTTTGTTCTGCTTTCATCTCCGTTTTTTTCTTCTGTGACACTTCTAGCAAAACCATTATAATAAACACAATGGGGCCACTTATTTTAGTAGGTATTTGTAATCCTGATATATGTATTTCTCCTCACGACAATCAAAACAAAGGTCACCGAACTCCAGAGAGGAAGTCGATAACACTTTAAAGCTGAATCGATTTTTATACACGAACACACTCTACTTCTGCGGTGAAAAATAACTAGAGCACCTTTCTTTTTCCTTCTTTTTTTCTTGGCAAATGTAAAAAATAAAGAGGACTTTCCAATCCTCCGTGTCACGTTTATCAAGGGAATGCAGTGGACTACTAGAGTATTGAGTATCAGCAAAACGGCTCCTTTTCGATGAGCTACATCTGTCAGATTTCACGCAGCAAAATGAGGGGAAAACCCGGGTATTTACAGAGAAGGGAGAAGGTGGTGGTGGTGGTGAGGCTGTTAAAGTTGGAACGTGTTGTAGCATGAACAGGAAACAGAAGAACAAGATAAGAAAATCTTTCCTACTTCACATTATTATGATGAACGCTTTGCCATATAGCCTCATTATCATCATCATTCTCTCACGTTTTGATCATGCTGGCAATTTAGCAAGGACTTTTCCTTGTTCCTTTCTGTTATCTGATCTCCTACACTTCTAATATTTCTAACGTTTCACAGATGTTTTCCTTGTTGTCTTCTCTGGCTGCCACGAATACCACAAAAACGGGTGAAAAGAAACAAGATGCAGAGAATAGAGAGAGTTTTGCTAAACTCTGTGAATTATGCTTATATATGCTAAAAGAAAATGGACATTTATAGAATGGAAGCCACAAAATCCGAAAATCTGCATAGGTATAGTCGTCATAATTCTCTTCTAGCACGCTGCTGCTCCTCCTGGGTGTTTTCTCTGTTAAATTGTTTCATTTTATTGTGCTGTGTAATGTCGTCCTCCTTTTGTTTCTCCTCAGCATCCTCCTCCCAGTATTGCAGCTACTAAAATGTCTATTCATTATTACTATTGTATCTACATATTCGCGTACCTACTTCCTGTTTTATTTTCATTTTCTGTTCTCCTCCTCCTCATATTATTCTTTTTGTTTTACTGCATCCCGAATCCTGGGGTGACCGTATAGGTACTTTGCTGCTGCTTTGCCGTTGTGGTGTGGGTTGGAGGTGGAGGCATGTGGTTCCTTCAAACAGTTTCTTTTTCTTTTGTTTTTCCGGCATGTATCCTAGTGTAGTAATAGTATAACAGGTCAGAAGACGGTACAAGAGTGAACAAGGGCCAAAATCGTTCATCGCTTGCTTTCTTAGAGAACCTCCCTCCTCTCTTATTATTACTATTATTATTATAATATCCTTTCACTTTGTGGCTTTCTCCTTTTCTCAGAATCATAATAGTAAAATGTTGCTCTTGTAGGCACCTTATAACATGGTTGTCAGCACCAAGTCAGGAAAACCCGGTGGTGGTAGTAGTGTGTGTACACCAGCGACAAAATACGAGGAAAAGTCAGTAGCATTTAGCTTTTGTAGGTAAGCTCAATAAATAATTAAACAGCTGGAGATTTTCCACCATTATCATAAAATGCTTTCTTCTCTCTTGCAAAACAATACATTATACATATTAAAATTATGCGGATGACTGGTTATAAGATCAGGTCACCTTGTTTCCCGTTTATCATAGTACAAACATTGCGTGTGTGTTTCCGTGAGCTCGTTCACCTTTTCCCATAATATTGCATCATATCGGCAGTCAGTCGTCAGCAAGTTAGTAGAGAAATCCATTTCATGCCTGAATGATCCCAAGAAATGATATTATTATGAAGATGATTATGAAACCAGACTCAAAACATTCATACGTGTGTGCTCGTATAAGGTTGTTCCAAAGAAAATGAACAATGGTAATATGATGTCGAATAATATGCTTTCCTGAGGCAATGGGGGAAAGAGTTGAGAAGAAAACTTCCGCTATAAACAGCGTACATCTTCCAGGAATAAAAATAATGATATGTAAAGCGCCTGTGGAATGATGAAGCAATTAAATGTTTTGGTTCCAAAAATTACAAAATCTGAAAATTTGCAAAATGATGAAAAGAGTTTCATAGCTCAACAAATATACTTACAATTTTAATATTTAATCAGTTTCTTACACGGTACAGTAATTATATTTTTTTACATTAAAGATAGGTATTAATGTTATCATTATTATTATAGGTGTATTTTATATATTCATCAATAGCTTTATAGCAAGTGTGCTTATTCGATATTTTGTATAACATAGTATTCTTGTATGTGCATTATACATTCATTCATGTAGAGAGAAAAGGTTGACAGGATCAACATCCTGAATCATTTTTCAAGCTGATACAAAACAAAAAAATGTTTACCTTTTCTCCTATTTATCTTCTCCTCCACCGTGTAAAAAAAATGGCTAATGTTACAACAACAATTTATTTTTATATGTTACAGCACGTGAATAATATAGTAATATAATCTTTCCTTTCTAAAATATTTTACACAATATACATTTTTTGAGAATATTGATCTATATATCTGTATAGCTCTACAAAGATAATCCAGTGAATTAAAATTAGAAATACGATTACAATAATAAAAGTTTGCATTCGTAATAGTATATTACTCACTGACTCACTACATTCACACACACATAATATATGTGTGTAATGGTAGATTAGTATACACTTATATTTATGTACATACCACAAATATTTTTAATTAATAGACACCTTAACCGCAACAGTAAAAATGTTTGCTTTCCTGATGACGTCAATTTAAGAAGACAAGGAGAACCCAACAAATTGCACTAAATAGGGTAGCAATATATGAAGCTGTGCATGATGAAAGTGCTTATTCAGCACAGATTCATTCCACTATTTTTAACCAGGAGTTTTATAAGTTTTAATTACAAATGTTCATATATTTCATAATCTATTCAGTATGTGCATCCTGTCTGTCTAATTCCGTTGCATAATTAAAGTATACACGTTTATTAATTTAATTTCATATATAATCTATATACGCATATTTGTTCTTTTGGTTTTTATATATGAAATAATGTGCCTATAATTCTATGGCGTTAATGTGGAGTTTGTAGAAAAGCAAAAAATGTTTCTCTGTGGTAGTAAAAATGTATCCGTTTTATACAGATTACAAGTCCTCCATACGTAAGATAAGTCTGAAGGTTATAGTTTTTTATTTATTTTCAAGTTCTCTTTTCTCTGTGATGTCTAGTGGCTACACATAACGACGAATACCAGCACGAATATAGCACTATAAAAGGTAAATATATCAGCATCAGTACAGCGATTTGAGATATACAGCAGCAGCCTATTACGTACATTGTTTTATATAAGCTTGACACTTCCAGGAAAACAAAACACTCAAGCATTTCCTTCATCAAAATATTATTAGTTGCTTCACAAAAGTGACTTATCTAACAGAAATTACATCACGGTTAAATTCAATTTATAACTACATATTTATGAGACCTGCTGACTTGCCCTGAATACATATATACATAACTTTACATAATACCATTTTATATTTTACTTTATTGAATACTGTGAAGATTGCTGGTGTCCTTTAAAATATGAAATCTATTTTTACACTTATTTTCCGGGTATTAAAATGGAGTTTGTTCAGGGTACAGAAAAAATTAATATTTGCATTCTAGACAAATTTTTATAAGAACACGTGTACATTGTTTTAAGCCATTCATCCGCCCACACGCCCGCAAAAACGCCTTAGTATTTATATCGATCACACCCTGTTCTACCTTATCTCTGTAATTAGTCTTAACCTAACTCTATAATTGGATTGTATTCTGTTGATGCAAAGCAGCTTATAGTGTAGACCCTTAAAAGTATCAACGAATTACGTATGTATGTATATAAAGTTCTTTATCCGGGTACCACTTAATGATAATTTAAAATAGACACACTCATCTAGATAGGTTAGGTATATTGTTTTAAAGCTGAGATATAAACTCCTTTGACATTTTCCACAAAGTGCAGTTTTCTATTTCTGTATTTTTCATTCGCTTGTGTACTTTTGATATAAAAATTACTAGCCTAACCTGCACGTTTTGTCTGTCCGCCTAAAATTGACCTGTGTACTAAAACACTTTTGTATAAATAGCCAATGTAGGTATTACGAGTTTCATTTATTTACAATTCTATGCATAAAATAGTATGCTGCTTGCATTATACACGAGACCGTTGTTGCACTGTGGCTGAGTAAGATCTATTTACACAACTTATTATTATTCAAATGTTTTCTCATATAAATATAAAGTATGATATAATATTTAATTATATTTTACACTTTAAGTTTCCCTTTTGGAGAAGCTAAATAATCACCTATGTACACAACCTGGGAGTATTAGTTTTTCTCTGTGTAAATATAAAGCGAGTTTCACTAATGACATCTCTAATAAAACAAGGATCTGTCCGTCTGTCTGTATTCATTTTATGCATATTTACATACAAAAACGGGGACCATTTATAGCTGTAAATGTAAAGTAAATAGTTTTATGCGCATACCTACAAATACTTATAGTAGGTACTTATATAACCAACCCGGAAAAGTTTCACTTTCACTTCCTTTTCACACTTTTAAACACCAAGTATTCATTATTTGCCACCAACAAAATATCATGATTTATGACCTTTATCATTCATATTCACTCGAAAAGTAAGAGCAAAAGTAACTCTCGAAAATTTTCTCAACTAAAGAATATTTTATCTTTGGCTATGTGTAAAACTTGGTGATTCACGCTTATACATCCAAGTAAAGGACCAATATATTTTAGGCTTATTTGTATATATTCTTCTTGAAGCTGAAACTCTCTCCTTCTCTTCAGACACGCAGCTAATCACTCTCCCTCCATGCTTGTTTGTATGTACTTAATCAATAGGCTAGAAAATAATCAACATTTTATACAAGTTACATTTTTAGCGCAGTAAAAGTAATGTGCATATTATCGTCATGATTTCTCTCGTCCTTGGAGAAGTATTCTATTAAGTAATCTGCTATACTCTTATCGTTTTAATATAAAGATTCGTATAAAAATTAGTTTTTATAAACTTGTATATTAGTTAGGTATATATACCAACCTATAATTTGGATGATGCTCCTCTCTCAGGAATGTTTTTTGGCCAGTTGTTTTGTGCAATGACGGGAAATTGAAAATTCAACATTTTATACAAGTTACATTTTTAGCGCAGTAACAGTAATGTGCATATTATCGTCATGATTTCTCTCGTCCTTGGAGAAGTATTCTATTAAGTATTCTGCTATTCTATTATCGTTTTAATATAAAGATTCGTATAAAAATTAGTTTTTATAAACTTGTATATTAGTTAGGTATAGTATATGTACCAACCTATAATTTGGATGATGCTCCTCTCTCAGGAATGTTTTTTGGCCAGTTGTTTTGTGCAATGACGGGAAATTGAAAAATTAGTGGAAAGGGGAAACAGGAACTGAAAGCAGATAGATATACAGAATTCATCATCAGAATCACCATCTGTATCTGCAGATTACTTATTACTGTATATGTACTTTGTTTTCTTTTAGAGGATCTCGCTGCTTGTTTATGTAGTATGTAATTAACTAGGTAAATCTTGATTACTAATTTAAGTACGTATAGGTACCTTGTATTTTCCTACTA
The DNA here is from genome assembly GCA_027743765.1 of Coecobrya sp. COE2. NCBI lineage: Eukaryota > Metazoa > Arthropoda > Collembola > Entomobryomorpha > Entomobryidae > Coecobrya > Coecobrya sp. COE2. Next base: position 807 of record JAHZMV010001443.1, on the reverse strand, counting down.
TACACAGCACGATACATTCATAATAATAAAAGTTAAAGTAGTCATTAGGCAAAATAATAAATAGGAATTTTCAGGAATCCAACACAGACGAAAAATGAATTAACAAATTATACGTAAAATATATATTATTATATTTTAAAAGAAAATTGGAATGCTAGCTCTTCGCATTAAGTTTCATCTTGTTTTCGTGTCCTTGATGATGGTATAAGGTATTATAAAGGAAAACGCAAACAACCTGTTTTTATAGAGGTAGTTTTTCCCTTGGAAAATAATATTATTTGGAGAGAGAATTTCACACACACTCATCCATTTACACACTTTTGACTTGGGAGGGAGAGAAAGATGGAGATTCTCAGTCGAAGTAATAGTGCTTCTTCTTGTGAGTTGTGTGAGTGAGGAGCTTCTGTGTAACTTAAGAAAATACTAATTAAGAACAACTGTGCCTTGTTTTTCCCTCTTCTCCATCTTCATCTTATTGAATCACTGCTAGAGTGCTACACAGTTGCTACTACTGCTCAAGTCATAAGTGCACGGGAAAGTGGAGGGTCAAAGGAATTTTCTCAAAGCAACTATCTACAAGAGGGATGGAAATACTAGAGAGAAAGTGGAAGTGGTAGAGATGAAGATATATAAAAGAAAAAAGCAAGTCTGTAGGATGCTTTTTATCTTGTAATTAATTAATAAATCTCTCTCTCTCTCTGTGAATCTATGTTGTTATTCTGTTACGTTCTTTTACTCATCATCATTAAAATTATAGCGGCTTTCCTGTGTATTTCTTCTATTTTGTTTTTACCACGTTCGCCTTGT